>JAASFI010000183.1:0-46846 GCA_023333705.1 Globisporangium viniferum
CTGCAACGGAAAATTTGTAAAAATAAGATTTGACGAAAGCAATTCAAATATGCGATCAGAATGCTAAAAATGTTGCTTTGTGAAGAGATTTTGCTTTCGGATTCGAAAAGTGCCAAACATTTTGGGACAGAGGAAGTATGTTTTTGGGCAAGTCTCTTTACCACATCATACTTCTATCCGAAGAAGCACCCAAGTTCCTTGGTGTTGTCTAGCAATTTTCCGAAGCCCAAATTTGGCTCGTTTCACATTGGCAAATGTGAGCGTGCCTGTCAACTAAGCGCCACTTCTTCTCACGTTTGCAGAAAATATTTTTTGTTGTTGTCTTTCTCAGGCTATATTCACAGTCCAGGCTTCGTGATAAAAGACTTTGCTCATTGAAGTCTCTGTCGCAAAAATAGTGACTTCAACGAGCCGAAACCAACCAGATTTCAAGGTTTTAGCCGGTCTGACCAGTTCGGGGTTACGAATCTGAAAATTCAGATTTATCGCTATAAATCGGAATTAATCGAAGCACGCTTTCTGAAACAGTAACTCTATCAGAAACAGCGCGCTTTTCCTTCATAGCAACTTCGAGCCAACGAAAGTTTGGGGGGTTATTGCGGTTGCCAAAACCGGGCCGCGCCTTCTCAAACAGAAACCCTACCAAAACGGCGCACTTTCACTAATCTTCGTTGAGGAAGAATCTGTCATTCCTCACAGCCAAAGAAGGTTTTGGACGACAGCAACAACATGAGCATCGTGATGCAGCGCTTCGGCGGACTCGCGCAGCGCTTGACGTCGCGCCTCTATGTTGACGCTTACCACCCGAGACGCGCGCGTGTCCTTCAGCATTTCACCGCGCGAGCATTCAGTAATGAGGCGTCCGGTCTGCCGCTCCAGCGCTCCCACCGCCACAGCCACTCATGCAGCCACACGCACCCGTTCGCGTGCATGTGTGCACGCCACTTCAGCTCGAGCTCCAGCGACAAGGAGACACTGGCTTTTCCTGCTGCTTCCGCGTCGTCATCACTGTCGTCAGTTGAGTCGGAAGATGATCTGAACGCGTCGTTCTCGGACGTACCTGGGGTCGAGTCGCCTGGCGAGAAGTTCGTGATGCTCTACACGTGCGTGGGTAAGTTCTGTTGTGTGCTGTTTGATGATCTATTTTGTATGAATATGACCGTCCGTATATGACAATGAGAGTGTCCATGTGCGCATTAGCGTTGTACGGTAGTAGCTAACACTAACGCCTGTATTCTGTTGGTACTATGATGTGTATATATTGCATGCAGTGTGCGAGACGCGGTCTGCGAAGACCATCAGCAAGCACGCGTATCACAAGGGCGTGGTGCTCGTGCGCTGCCCGGGCTGCGAGAAGCTGCACCTCATCGCCGACCGCCTCGGCTGGTTCGACGACGAGTCGGTGGACGTCGAGAGCATCCTGGCGGCCAAGGGCGAGACGGTGCGCGTCGCCACGCACGAGAACGTTCTCGAACTCACGGACCTGGAGATCTTGGGGAAGATGCGCAAAGACGAATGAGCAGAGCGCGTAACACCTAGATGCATAAAGCGAATAAATGAATGGATATGATAGAACGAACAGATGCGCGCCTTCCGTTATGTGAGCAGTAAATTAATTTTCTTTTTGTTGGTGTGTGTTGGTAGAGGAGGAGGAGGAGGAAAAGCTATGATTCTCTCCGTAGCTAGCTGTAGCTGTCGCTAGCTATTCGCTTGAATTGAGCTTTTGGACTGAGCTGCGTCGAGCTGAGCTACTCTGTCACAGCGCCTTCAGCGTTCGCGTTGTTCTCCTGGATAAACTTGAGCCACGGCCGACGCCCACCGCCGCGGAACATGACCGATTCGTGCGTGTTCACCTGCACCGACGGGTTCGCGGACGCGAGCTTCGTGGTCTTCATTAGCCGCGTCGAGTCCATCGTGCTCGTGTCTATGTGCTGCTTGCGCTTCTTGCTCTGGTTCTCGTGCCGCGTCATGTGTTCCTGGAGCGTCTCTTCTTTGCCGTACATGCGCGCGCACACGGGGCACTTGAACCACTGCTTGCCGCCTTTCATCTCGATGATCGGCTTGAACTCATCGGGCAGCACCAGCAGCTGCAGGTCGCTCGCGCTCTCTTTCTTCACGCTGTCATTTGCCTTTCCCGGGCAGTTGTGGAACTGCATGCCGCGCTTCGCGTTGAACTTCATATCGCAGTTCGGGCACATGAACGGATGCAGCTTCTTCTCGTCCACGGGCTTGTTCGACGGCGGCGGGAGCGCCGCGGCGCCGCCCTGCTTGAGTTTCCCCATCTTGATCGCGTTCTGCGCCGCGTACATCTCTTTGCCCGTGTCCAAGTACGACGCGATCACGCAGCCGGCGACCATGGCGTCGAACTGGTGCACGTGCTCACGAACATCTCGGAACTCGGCAAACATCTTCTTCGCGCGACTGCCGACGATTTCATGGAGATCCAGATTGCTGATCGTGTGGTCGATAAGCCGACACGCTTTTTGTTTCATCTATTTGCAAACACAGCAGTCATCACCACGATTCATGCACATACAAGAATACAAACAGGACACACACACACGTCAACATGTTGGCCTTTTTGATCACCACACATGGACGCCAGCAAAAGCTCCTTTTGTCACAGCAACTGGCTCCAGTACCTGATCCTTGTACCCAATACGCGTTCGACGCTCGTCTTTGCCCATTTGACTCAGGTTCATCTCCACAAACTCGGCCGCGCGTCTCAGGTTCCCCGCCATCTCGCCGTCCTGCTCAAGAGGAATTTCAAACATGCGTCAGTCCCTATTAAGTATGGTTTCTTTTTGTATCGCGCGAGTGCGCCGGGTACAAACCTGCGAGATGAGCGTGCGCAGGTTGTGGCCCGTGGAGAAGAGTTTGTTCGGCGCGGGGCCGTGATGCGACTTGTCCTCCTCGCCCTCGAACTTGCGGTACGCGCTGCCTTCGTGCACGATGTGGTCCTGCACGACCGTGCCGCAGCCGTTGCCGTCGAGCCCGTTGCAGATCGTGTCACCGCGCGCGTAGTCCGTGATGAAGTTGTTCTGGTCCGTATTACCGCACGTCTCGCACCGGAATCGCGGCGCTGTAACGGGTTGAGTTTACATATCATGAGCCCACACGTCCACATAAAAACCAGTTTGGTAGGATGGTTGATACGCATACACACCTGACTTCTGCTCCGCGTCCAGCTCCGAGAACTCGTCCGCGTCCGACTTGCCCGCCTGCTTCATCTTCTTGATCAGCAGCATCACGTCGTTCACCTTCAGCTCCGGCACGAGCAGGTTCACGATGCGGTCCTCCATGGGCAGCACAGGTTCATCCACGTTTTTCGCTTTTGGCTGCGGACGAGACGAAGAAGAGGAGGTGCTGCTGCTCGCAGGCTCCTTCTTCACGTGGCTGCTCTTCTTCGCCGCATCGCTCTTCTTGCGCTTCTCACTCGACTGTATCCACACGCGTACGCACACATACAGCAGCAGTACAGTCAGCCACTCGTACATTCAACGCCTGTCACTCATCCACCATCGCACCTGTTCTTCTGCCTTGATGCTGACAGAAGCCGTGGAAGCCGGCGCCACCCCCGCGTCCGGCGGAGGGATGTCCGCGATGCCAAAGTCCACGAAGTCGTCGGCGTCGCCCGAGTTGAGCGCCGCGAAAAAGTCGTCGGCACCAGCGTCCAGATCCATTGCGTTCTCTCGATTGACTCACGAAGCCCTCAAGTGCCAGCTAATGGAGCTGTCTATCTATTGGGCATTCACCACTTTGGCGCAAAACGATAAATGACAGGAAGACAACAAGGGGGGCGTGAGTGAGTGAGCAGACAGACAAAGCACAATCGACCCTCTTCTACCACATAAATCCTCTATTAACACATACAAACTCTGGAAACAAATGCATAGTGGGGTATTCTGGAACTTTATTTATTCGGTCACAAAGGTTTAGTGTATATGCGGCAGTAAAGGGAGTGCTTTCGCCTGATAACTCGCGCGGCAGACGGGGCAGAGCGGCACTTCGTAGATGTTGAAGTCCTCGAAGGCGCGCAGGCACTGCGAGTGGAAAAGGTGCGAGCAGCTCAGCAGCGACGCGCCGCGCAGATCCGCACTAGTGAGCACAACAACACCAAGCAGCAGGCGGTAGGTAATTGGTTAGTGAGTGCAGTTGGCTACTGAGCTACTGGCTGTATTGAATGTTGCCTGGTGGAGCCATTGAACACACCTGAACGGATTGATGCAGATTGCGCACTCCTCGTCGCGAGCACACGCCTGCGATAGGAAGTACATTCACGTACGTGTCAAGTAGCTCCAATGACCAAGTGGCAGAAATGCGAATTTGGTGACTCACCTTGTTGTAAATGACAGCCCAGTCGTGTCTGCCGTTGTGCGGTCCACTCGAAGGATCTACACGTGAAATAAGAGCCATTGGTCAGCATAAGCTGATTGGCTCAGTGAGATTACTCTGCGCACCTTCGTCGATCTCTGGTCGGAACACGCGCCGACTGAAGCTGATGGATTTGTCGAACTCGGCGAGAAGCGAGTCGATGGAGTCGTCGCGCTGTCGCCTCGCCGCCACGATCCGATCGGTGGCTTTACTCACTCTATCCAAGTTTCACGAGCGAGAGAGCATTGCGAAATCAGCTTTGATTGAAGATTTGCTGGTAAATCAATAGAGCAAGAAGCGTCTAAAAAGCAAACCTGTTGACCAGAAAGCGCCTTCGTCGCACGGGATCGCCCTTCCCAGACTTGTAGAACTGCCAACAGATCCAACCACGTCATTATCAGGTACGACCCTGAGCGAATTCGAGATACCCGAGCCCATGTGAAGCTAATAGCTACGCACCTGACGCCACAGCACAGCGACTCGTCGTCGAGCCAGGAAGCCCCGGAAGATTGACTGTCGTGGAGCGTGGAGAGTTAGCATTCGCAGGTTCGTCAACTCGAGGGAATGTTAGGGTGGGCTTGACGTACCTGAATGCGTTTTGCGCAATGATATCGGTGGTATGAGGACGCTTTTGCAGTGCCTCGCTTCTGATAGTCCTGTTTGCGACAAAGTGGACACACGCGCTGGTTCGTGCGGAGAAACCTGGCAGAAGACACGAATCACCAACCGTCAACCATGAAAAAGCCCGCCAAAGTCTCAAAAGTCGTTCCCCCAGCCAACCAACCTCTCGAAGCTCGTTATGCAGTCCAGATGGAACACGTGCGAGCAGCTCAGAATCACCTGCTCCTTTACACCAAAGAGCTCGCGGCAGATCGAACACGGGTGCGTGAGGTCGCCTCGCTCTTCGGCCTGCTTTTCGCAGCGCTCCCAGTCGTCTCGCGAGAGTTTCGGCGGCGGACACGCCACGAGCCCTCGCTTCTGAGCAAACGTGAGACTTGCGCGCGCATCGCGCTCTTTGGATCGGAAAGTACCGCACGCAGTGCATCGGTCTCGGTCGCCAGAGACGATTTGCTGTCGTAGCTCCTCGTTCTCGAATGTGCAGGCTTCACATACCCAGACTTTGCGATACTCGGAGTGAAGGTTCGTTGCTATTACTGCAGTAGGCTCTCGTTTCCCGATGAGTTTTCCATTTGCATGGAACTGTGCACAAGCAGAAGCAGCGCATGAAAGTGTCAGCGAACGATAGCTAGCTGTGTGGTCCTTCGTGTACCCACTGTTGATGGCGGTTTGCCCTTGACGGCAGTTGTACTTGCCACAACAGCAACAGCACTTTGGTTGTTACTTCGCATTGGGAGCTTTCGCGGAAACAGGTCCAGTGTGATCGATCGAGCCAAATGGTCCTAATGCAGAGAGGCAACAGGAATCATGAGAACTAGCGGAGTACAACATGACCCATTTTGTGAATTATCCAGGTGGGATGTTGGCACATTTTACAAGTGTGTACCTGCAAGGCGGCTGCGTTGATGATCGTGGACGACTGCTGCATCACATTCGGAAGCTTTGCTATCACACCAAATCGCCAGCACGAGACGTCGGTGTTCACATTCTATCCAAGCCATCCATATCAGCTTCACGCACATGCACTCACTCACAGTCGTTGCTCTTGCGATTCGAGTTGCGCTTCATTTCTTTTCTCCTCTTCCTTGCTGCCAGTTGTGCTTCAGAGCTTCAAACGCGCGCAAAATCGCGTCGTTTCGTGGCCGCATGCCAATTGATCCAAAGGTCGGTCTTCACACTCTCGACACGGGTGGTTGGTTACTGTTCTCATTCCGCTTTCAACCAGCCAGCCAGCCAACGCGTCCCATTGCTTCCTTCCTTCCCACATTAAGAGGCCATCAGACAGACAGGCAACAACACATACTACAAAGAACATGGAGCCGAAGCACCTGGACCACGACGACGAGCTCGGGTGCAAGATCAGCAAGATCAAGCTCTCAGGCGACAAGCAGACACGGCTGGACGTCAAGAGCAGCGGCTCGCAGGACGACGTGGCCGAGGCGAAGCTCGATCTAGAAGTCGAGCGCGAGTGGAAGCAGCTGCAGAACGAGACCGGCGGCGGCAAGATCGAGATCTCCAGCAACCCGCGCGCGCGCAAAGTCGCCAAGGGGCTTGTCATGTACGGCAATCAATCTAGAGCTTGCTGGTTTGTGGGCAACTGCTGTGTGGCTAATGAGGGGATACGATGCTTTGTTTGTTTGCAGCAACCACATGAACATGCGCTGCGGGGACACGGGGAAGCTCATGTGGCAATCGGAAGAGTGGAGTGAGGACGTCTACAAGACCGAGCAAGAAGGTACAGTGTACGCATTTACATCTGCATTTAGTGAGCCACTAAACAAAGACTGGCACATCTTACTCTCGAACTAGCACACCTGCCGGCGGCGATCCTCAAGTGCAAGGCCGTCTCGCGGGAGATCAACTTCAGCTCTGCGGAGGAGATCGCGCAGTTCCGACTGGAGCAGCGCGTGTTCCTGGATGGCAGCTGCATCGAGGAGTGGCTCTTCGCGTTCGGGTACGTGATCCCCGGCTCGACCAACACGTGGCAGCAAACCATCGAGTCCGCCGGCGCCGAGAACATGCTCGACCCCAAGACCATCAGGTAAAAGAGCTTCCAACCATTTAATGCTTGATTTTGCTTGAAACGAGGGGTGGTCAAAGAGCTCACAAATGAAAATGGGAATGCCGTGGACAGTGGGAAGCTTACGATAGAGACTGCGTTCTACGACGGCCAGCTGCCGATCGCCACGACCGTCTACAGAATATTTTATGTCTAAAGCCGCCTGGGGAGCAAGCGAAGTTTGATACGCACATGCATCCCAGAAGTGTTATGCAGCATGCAGAGTCAGTTGAATGATCAGAAAGGCTCCACGTGAACGCTCTTTTCCATCCATCCAACGCGACTGAAGATCTAAAATCTAAATCCCAAGCAACTTGTTTACAGACACGTCTGGCGCTCTTCGTCGTGTTCTTCGTCGTAGTTCGCTCGCGTGTTGTCAAAATAGAAAGGCAAATCGACCTTGAATGCGTACAGGTCTGGGATGCGCGATGGGACGGGGAATTTCGCCTGCGTCTTGCTCTTGCCGTTCGCGGACTTCGCTGGCCGACTCGCTTGACCAGTGACGTGCAAGACGAGCTTCTTCGGGCTGTCCAGGATCCACCCGCGGTACAGCTTCACCATTTGCTTCTTCGTGCATTTCTCAAGCTCCTTCGCGAGCTTCTCATCGATGCCGAAATCGAGTCGACCCGAGGCGATCTCGTGCCAGTAGCGATGCGTTGTCTCAAGCAAATTGTGGTCTGGCTCGAGCTTCTTGAGGATCTGCGCTTGCACATGGTCTCGAAAGTGCTCGTCTGGCATCATCCGGATTGCTTCTTCGAAATCGATCATGAAGCGATCGATGCAGTACGAAATATACTTTGCATCAAAGAGCGACGACTGAACCATGACGCCAAAGCCAATGATGCCGTGGGTCACGCGGACCGTGCAGGAAACGTCGTACCCGAGCTCTTGCTTCGTGCGCAGAGTGTCGAACAACGGCTCTTCCATCAGCTGTTCCAGCAAATCCGCATATGCGAGGCACTCGAGGGTGTGCTCGCCGATCTGGTAGTAGAACTCGACTTGGGTGTTCTTCTCATCCTTGTGTTCGCTTTGCGCCTCGAGCAGCAGACCAGATGGAGTGGACGGAATCTTGTTAATGAAGCGCTTCGTGATACCTGAAGCAGGCAACGCTCCAGACAAGCGCTCAAGATCAGCTTCGATCATCTTGTGCATCTCCGAAGCAGCGCTGACTGAGATGTTCCCGTGTGCAAAACTCGAGAGATGAGTGTTCGACTTCCAGAGCGAGTTCTGCAAGAAACCCTCAAGAGTATCGACAGTAGTCGCTTCCAGCGCAGCAATAGACTGCTCCAACGGGAACGACACTCGCTCCAGCAACTGGAGGCGGAGGTACTTGGCTTTGTGAGCCACCTTCGCAATCGAGTTGCCGTACTCACGGAGCATCTCTTGTTTCGTGATCTCGAAGCGAGCCGCCTTGACTGGTGTGTTGAAGAGCGCATCGACGACCACTTTCACGAGCAAGTTCAGTTTGTCGTTAAAACCTCCAAAGATCAACTCCAAGCCTGACTCCTTCACGCGAAGCGAGTACATGATCTCAGCAACGTTCGCGTGGTACGCGTACTCGTCGAGAGCGTCTCGCACAAGCTTCACGTACAACTCGGTCGCGACCACGTTACAGATGTTGCTCATCACGCTCGGCAAGTGGAACAGGAACGCCACGTGCGCACGAGGTGTGACGAAAAGACGGTCCGGCTTGTACCACATGGTGCCGAACGCAAAGCGGTGGCTCGATACATCGTCTGCTTCACCGTCGTTGCTCACGAGAGTGAAGTCGCGCGGAATGAACGGGTTTGGCTTCGGGAGCTGAAGCTTGGCGTTCAGTCCCGCGGCTTTCCATTCTTTGACGACAGCATCACTGACAAGCTCCTTCGAGTACGTGACTCCAAACCATTTCTCTTCACGAGCCTACATGAAGAAATAACAGAGAGAATAGCGTCAGTAGTTGCGACAAGATGTGCCAGAGAATGGCATAAGCCAGAGGAAATAAATAACGCACCTGGGTCTTAAATTCTGGGTCTTCGTCGAGCTTTCTCGACATCAGCGAGATGAACAGGTTCTCTGGAGTCAAATGCACCAGCATGTCGCTCACAAGCTGCTTCTCAAACGGACCTTCGAAAAGGTCGTATCGCAGCAGGTCTTGTGCCGGCACTTGGTACATTTCTTGCATGATCTCAGCGATTTCTTCGCATTTCTCCACCGCGCTGCTCTCTTCTTGGAAGCGGAACGAAATGTCTGCGAGCGCCTTGAGCTCCTCAAACACCCATTCTGGGAACCCGCTCGCCTTCAGCATCTCCAAGTATTCAAAGACAACATGAGTGATCTCCTCCCAGTGGGAGATTCCCTCCACAGTGAGCTTCATGGTCACATCAAACTTGGCGGCGTACGTTCCGGAATCGTTGCCGTCCGTGTCGGTGACACCGGCAGTAAGAGCTGAGATCCATCCACGTTCCTTGAGCTATTGTAATGCACATAAAAGCATACAAACAACGTTAGTACATCATACAAACCAACTTGCTACAGCATTTCTCCACCTCAATAAATCCACGGCAATACATACCAGTGAGAGAACCGATCCTTCGCTCTCGTGACCCAAAAGACTCGCAATGTAATCCGCTGGTTTCTGGTGGTGACGACCAAAGATCGGCGGGACCATCCAGTCCAACTGGAGCGTGTGGATATCGCGAACTGGAACAATGCGGCACATAACAGGCGACGAGCTCACTTTTGCGCCAAAAGGTTGTCCAAACGACGCAAAAGACGGCATCTTCACGTTCTTGTTTGGGATTTTGCTGTACGACTCGGTCACCCACGTTTCCATCTCTTCGAGCGAGTCCTCGCCGCAGACAACGAGCTTCATGATGTTCGCAGAGTAGTACTGCTGGTAGAATGCGCTGATCTCCTTATGGACGTCGATGTTGGCAGCCTCGGGCTGCTCTTTCAGACTCTTGTGGTTGCCCCAGCCAAAGCGGTGGTACGGGTGGGACTCGGCAGATTCAGCGCAGAGCACCTGCTGCTGTCTAATGCGGTCGTTCTGCGTCGCCTGGTTGAACTCCGACTCGATCGCAGAGAGCTCGCGGTCCAGCGTTTCGGGCTTGAGTAGCGGCGCGATGAAAAACTGCGCGAACATGTCCAACGCAGGCTGCAGATGCGCTGGCCCGACCTCAAACGTGTAGCGCGTGATCTCGTTGTCGGTCGAGCCGTTGCTGAAGCCTCCGTGTGCGCTCAAGAACGACTCGAACTCGTTCTCATTCGGATACTTTTCGCTTCCTGTGTACCCATTAGAACGCATTCATTTACAAGTCAGCAACATACACACACAAAGAACAATTTTCTCTAAATCAAACAGTCGGCGCACTCGAACGTACCCATGAACACCATGTGCTCGAGGTAGTGTGCGAGTCCAGGCAGGTTCGTGGGCTCGGCGTAGCTGCCGACACCAACCGTCAAACACGCGCCAGCGCGTCGACTCTGTCCGCCGCGCTCTTCTTCGCCGTCTTCTTCATCGTACTCGTCGTCGTCGCTCTGTCCACCATCTTCCTGCTCGCCCATGCTGTCGTCTTCATCGCTGCCATCCTCACTGCCATCTTCGCTGTCATCGTCTTCAGAATCATCATCGTCGTCGTCGTCATCATCGCCAGCGCGGCGCGCGACGTCCTTGGTGGAGATGAGCAGCACCTGTAGCGCGTTGGGTAGCGTCAGCAGCTTGTACTTCTTCTGGTCGCTCTCGGACTTGGAGCTCTCCACGACATCTGCCACTTGCGCCGCCACGGCGTCCACGCCCATCTTCATGATTGCCCTGCTGCCTTCCTGCTTGGGTTGCTCTCTCTCCTGTCCTATCAGCAGGATGTATGTGTGTTGTTCATTTTGATTCGATTCCGCAATTTCAGGTTCAATCCCTCGTTGACTTTCTTAAATTCGGGACAATCGCCACAGCACCAATCACACACGCCAAGCATGAGTCTCAGACAGTCAGGGAAAACAGCAGCAGAAGATCAAGCATCATGAAGCTCGGCAAGGCCATGTCCGTGGAGCACATCAAGCGCATGACGCTGCGCACCGTGCGCGAGAGCAACGAGGGCCAGCCGGAGTTCCTCTCGTTCATGACCGCGCTCGAGCGCAACGACTTTGACGAGAATCTCTGCAAGCGCGAAGCGCGCCACCTCGAGCAAGTCATGACCGCCAAGGTATGTGAAAGAGTGATGATGGAGCTGCTCGCGCGCACTGCTCATTAAAGTACTGCCGTGTGTGTGTGTGTGTGTGTGTGTGTGTGTGTGTGTTAGCAGCGCATGCGTGCGTATATATATGAAGTATGGAAACTAACGCGTTGTTTGTTGTTGTGTGAATGTGTGCAAATTTTGTGTTCGATGATGGCGTCACGGCATGTTGCTCTGCTACTCATTTATTTACCCGATACGATTAGTCGAAGCGCCAGGCTGCGGAGCACCGCTCGACGCTCAACTTCCACGTGATCCGCATGATGAAGTCGATGCGCCGCAACAAGTAAATAGAAAGCACTCATTCGCTCTTGAGGGAGGTCGTTGCTTGCTGCGGTGTGTTGTTTTTTGTGCGCACTCGGCAATTGGTTTCGTATATTTTAGCTATGATGATGATCTACGAAGAGAAGAGAATGGATCACTTACATGATGCTGCAGTGCTTTGTCTCGTGCTTCTACTCTCGTTTGCGTACGACCAAGTGCCGTGTATCCCTCAACAACGCATCTGATGCCATCATGAATACAAGCTCAAGGTATTCTCAAGCGTCGTTCACAGGATTGAAGCCTCGGATTGCGCCTTGAGGTGTTCTGTAGATTCATCAGAGCAGGATCAGAAGATCGATGCAAATGCTGTTCTGCAATTGCTTGTATCGATCGGCCGCCATTATTGGACGCACATTTTCTGCCCTCTCATTTCGTGTCGCTGTCGCTGCACAGCAGTAAAAATAGTGACATGAGCACTTGTCACTCATTTTGGCATCGTCACTCTTTTATCACTAATTTTATCATAAGCCCTCTGATTGGGCAAAAATCGATGTTTGCCGTTTGGAATTTCAAAAGCGCACGCATGCACACACACAAAGCAATCGCAAAAAGCAGCAGGCAGTGTCCGTCAAGAAGAACGCGCTCGCGGGGTGCAGGTTCCAGCAAGCAGCAGCAGCATGGAGGCGATTCATCACGACACGCACCTGCTGAAGGAGAATGCGGAGGCGACAGCTGGCGGTGCCAAGCAGACCAAGCTCCGCTTCGGCGGTGACAAGACGACGACGACGCCCAAACGCCCCTTCCAGATCCACTCGGACGCCAAGTCGACCAGCAAGAAAGGACTTAAGGACAGCACATCCGAGAAGAGGTACTGTAGCAATACTGCGAATAGCTTCAGGTCTGTGTTGGTGATGTGAATGCGTGCTGCGTGCTAATAGTCTATTAACGCATGTGTATGTGCGCGCCGATTTTAGACGCGTCCTTGGTGACATTTCCAACCAGCATCGCAATTGTCATGCTGGCGATGGTCCGAGTGAGAACGCGGTTCGAAAGAAGAAGCGTATCAAGAGCGGCGTCCGTAAAAGCGAGATTCGTGTGAAGACCCTTGTGTCAAAGCGCGCGGCTCTTTCGCAGATCAATCCAAAAGCAGCACCTGCGGCAAAGCCGTCAGAGGCGCAAGCGCCGAAAGCCCAGTCAGCACAAGTCGAGGAAGTCGAGGTAACTTGCGTAAAGCTCAATTTGCTTTGTGATTAAAATGGACAGCATGGGGCTGATTCGTCTGATGTATACAGGAAATCGAGCGCGCCTATGGCGGTCTGCCGTCGCTCAAACCGAGCGCCAGTTATCTGGCGAGCCTGCGCGAAGAAATGATCAACGACATCATTCACAACAAGACGCCATCTTTGATCGACGACTACGAGCCATCGGAAGCTTTCGGTGTCTGGGATAACGAAGAGGAGCACAAAATGCTCGAGTCTGGAACTGCACCGTCGGCTTGGTGGTCGCAGGCTACTGCTGAGTACACGGAAGACACCAGTGCAGATCCGCTGTGGAACGATACTGAGAGCAGCGCGTTATCACTGCTCGAAGACGTTCCAGCTCCCGATGATTTCTCCGACCCGGCGTTTGATGAAAACGCGAACGATGACGTCCTTGACGAGCTCCTCAATGTTGACGTCGACGCCGCGTGCCAGTAAGCACCGGAAGTGATATGTCAGCGACAGCATTTTGAAGCAGCTTTCGCTATCGTCGGTGGTTGGAGGTTGAGAAAATGACAGAACATCACCTCAGGAGGGTGTGTGTCATTTTGAACTTTTTTTGTACGAGTTGTCATCCACTGGCCGTGGCTTTCATTTTTATTGATCGCACATGCGAGCCATTGTGAGAAACTTCGCCACGTCATCCTCACTAGCATTTACCCAGTCGGTGATCGATGCAAAATACATGGCAAGTTGATCTTCCGATCTGAGATCAACCGAGCCGCCGGTCCTTACAGCCTTGACTGGTTGCTTGCTCTTTCTCGTAGTCAAGATGTCGAAGGCTCGATCTACAATATGATCGGGAATTCCTGCCAGGTTCATTTCATGTCAGTCACACGTTTTCCAGTGAAAAAGGTATGATTAGCACCCACTTACCGCATGCTGCAGCACACCCCAGAGCGTTGCTGTACGTCGGCGTTCCAGTGCGCAATTCGTACAAAGGAGAAATATCCCGAACGGACGAAGATTCTTCCGAGACGACTGCAGATGCCATCATTGCACACACGATGGGAGCTTTTGTTCGGAGCGACGCCCCGCCTTCGTTTGGTTGACCACCTGGGTCTTCAGATTGATTTCCAGGGATGCTCAGGGTTGGCAGTAGGTTGATTTGGAAAATTTCCTGTACGCGATTGAGTTAGATTGAGATGCTTCACAGAAAATATCATCACTCATTCCGTACCAGTAGGTGCGTTGTGATAATCACGCGTGGAGAGTGAGCGTTCAATGACTTCGATGCCAGATAATTTATCAACGAACTCTGTAAGGTAGACCGTTAGTTAGTCAGGTGTGTACAGAGTTCACAAGTGCACGAGATACATGCAGGAGTACCAGAAGCGCTACTCCATCAAGCTCCGCCGTTCCTATTCAGTAAGCACCAATTTCAGCGAGCACTACTCGTAGCAATGATATGAGGGAGTAAAGCAAGTACCTTTCCCAAATTCGTCGATCAAAAACAGCGACTGCCCTGCTCCATGGTTGAGCATCCAAGCAATCTGAAGACACGAAGCGTTAGTGTTTAATTCAAATCGCGACCACAATTGCAAGTATGCTTTTCATACCTGGCTGCAATCTATGGTGAACGAGCTCTGCGACACTGTAGCTGTCTCCATGCTGATCAACTTCAAGTCAGCAGAATAGATATTGACCCGAAAATAACCACATCAATGTCTACCTTTGAATTCGACTGAACATCTTGTCAACCAAACCGATCTCAGCTATTTCAGCCGCGTCAGAGCCATTTCACGTCAACATCCGTGACGGAATGCGTGTGTGCAACTTACCTTCTTGGGCGGGGACGAAACAACCAATTTGAGCCATGTACTGAAGAAGGCCGACCATCTTCAGATAAACAGACTTGCCTAAAGCATTCAAGTTCAAGAAGTGAGAAGAAGTGTCGAAAATGGTGCCGTTCAATAACAAAAAACACTCTCGAACCGGATCCGTTCTGCCCTGTCACAATCTTGATCAAACTGCTTTCCGCGCCAGATTCCAAGAACACGTCGTTTGGAATATAATGGTCAACTAGTAGCTCTTGCAGTGGATGACGTGCTTGCTTCACTCTCATGTGATTCGCTTGAGTCAGCACAGGTCTAAAGGAGGAGAAAGATCAGCGACGTTAGACTCGGTGACGAAGTTGAAAATCGTGGTGCTCTCACCGTGTGAAGTTGAAATTTCTAGACGAGTCCGCGAATGATATCAAGCAGTCGAGTTGCGCCATCACTTCGATCATTTCTGCATGAAAGCGAAAACGTGAGAATGTGGATAATCTCAGAGCGCGACAATACTAAGTGTACAAACCATGGATGCTGCTTTCGTGCTCAAGCAAGGCGACGGTAAGCTCCTCCAGCAATTCTGAAAGCACAACAAGTGAGAATTATGCAAAAATGCTCAGTTCAAAGCGCAGACACAAACTTTACCTCTTTGGACGTCAAGAATGAAGCCTAAAATACGAGAAAACGTCAAATTAGATTGAGTGTTTAGTCAAAGCACCTTTCGAACACAGTCACGAACCGAAAATGTCCCCGATCGAGTTGTCTAGCTCTCGGCAGCAGTCCTCCTGTACACATTTCAAGGTCTAAGTGAAGCGAAACTGGAAGTATGGTGCAATACGCGATTGCTTACCTTGTAGTAGAAAGTTGTATCGTCTTCTTGAAACTGGAATACGAACTCAGGCAACGCTGTTGGTGATTCACAACATACCACGTAGCCCACTTGAGGTATGTACTGCACGGTGATCGAGGATAGCGTCGGGTTTGATTCTTGGATTTGGAAGGCAACTTCGGTCAGGACCTAATTTGCGACATGTTAGAGCCCGACCTCGACATCTTCACATTAAGTTCAAAGTACTCACGTTGTCCAGATCCTCGTATCTAGAACGCGCGCAATCCAGGATCTCAGACACTCCACTTCGTATCACCATTGTCTCTTCCTGAAGACTTTCATCGAAGTCGATGATGTTTCCCAGTAAGTTGCTCACATGGCGAATATCATGCTCTCGCACGATTCGCCGGAACAGACTTGGGGAGGACTCAGCTGAAGCACCCTGATTGGTCTCGATCTGATCTCTGTTCCACCAAATACGACAGTCAGACGCTGTTCGCTCAGTGTATATGCGTGTAATAACCTTACTGAGAAGTCATGAAGCTCTCGATAGAGCAGCGAAACTTCCACCAGTCCTTCACCGAAGCACCGCGTTTCTTGATTCGTCGGAAAATGCCGCTGACATCACCAAATAGCTTGAGCTTCGAATGCTAGCCACGCATATATGAGGTCAGAACGATTGTCGAAAGCAATGCAAGGAAGACAACGTAACAAACCAGAAATTTTCGAAGCTCTTCATGTTCAGATAACGAGAAGAACGATACTGCATCATGTCGCTCGCTGATGAGCACCGGATTGACCAGTGGTGCGAGCATCCACTGGCGCAACCTGTAAAACCCAGCCTTCGTCAAAGTTCGATTGATCAGCCCGAACAAACTGTGTGGAAATGTCAATACTGTCAGTTCAGCTGTAAAACTCAGACGAGAAAGGCATAAACGAACGCGCCTGAAGCCTTCTTTTGCTCGTCCAGAGCCCTATTGACGATAGTTTGTCAGTCGTCTCACTTCCATAGCGAATTGAAAAGATGTAACCGCACCTTGACTAGAGAGGGGTGCGATTCCTACTCAATATTGGCTCAGTGAATATGTATCCAGTGTTTGCAGTTGAAACGAGCACGCACAACGTACGTGGTTGAAGATTTGTAGCGATCTGAACGTCGAGGCATCGATGTACATGATTCCACCAAGAGCGATTTGCTCCACAGTTGAGATGTAGGTTTGTGAAATGTCGTCCAGCTGGTTGCCAATCTGAGCAAAGTCGATGTTAGCAGAGAAGGCTTGAGCTGTGTGGAATGAGTCAAACTTTACCTTCTCAGAAAACAGATACAGCAATAAAGCTACAACAGAGAGTAGCAGGTTAGCTGATTTTTCACTTTGACGAAGCATGTTGAAACGTTATACCTCCTGTTGCTCGTATCAGCTGAATACTTTCGAAGTCAAAGAATTTTCCGATGTACTTGTATGCGTCGCGCCTGACCAGATGAACTCAGTTAGTTTGACGAAGGTTCACACTTCAGGCGCACTGACAACTTACCGCGACACCTCCGACAACGATACATTGTAATCCGCCCAATTCTTGCCAATGCGGATCTTTTCAATTCCTTGACAGGCTTTCAGGTAGCTGAAATCTGAAAGAGAGGAGTCAGATTGCGAAAACGGAGAGAAACCAGCCATGCTCGCTCGGGATACCTGAATGCTACGTGAGTATTCATGTTTGTTTTTGTCAGTACCTTGTGAGATACCGCTGATGCGTTAATTTAGCTTGTCGGAAAACAGTGGCAAGCGTACCTTGCGGACACTGACACTCGTCTTTCGCTCAAACTTTTGATCGAGGCGTTTGACGAGATGCAAAAGTCCAAGTGCACTTGCATTCCGAGACGAGACCAATATTTTGTGAACCTGAAACTGGGTATGCAGTCTCTCCACAATCTAGATCGCAAAAAGAACCATTAGACGCCCGTTGCGCACCACCTTCCAATGTCAATCCAGCCACAAAGATACCTGATCCAATTCCTCTGTGTCATTGACACTAATCTCCAGAGTCTTCAGCCCCGTCGTCACTGCATCATAGATAGCGACTCCGAGTCGCTTGCGGTCGCAAAGAAGCGACATGAAGACCAGCTCTTCATCGCCGTCGTCTGGGTCTGAAACATCGTCATTGTCGTTGCGGTTGCTGACGATGTCGCTGTGCAGTGCCCTCGCGCGCCTCTCAGCTGATCGGCTACAGCGCGTCTGCACAGAACAAGGATACGATGCGTCACCCTTCTACATAATCTATCTAATCTGTCTCCACAGTGTAGCATGTCGTATTACCTCGTGCTCTATGTCTTCGCCCGCCTTGCGCTTCCCCATTGTCCCTCTTCTTCTCGTCGCTTGGAATGCGGAAATGCGCGCAAATGAAATGGCTGCAAACTTCAAGTGATGTTCCAGTCAAAAGGAAACACGCATCACTTTGAAGAGGGTTTCAGAGTGGTGGTCTTCCTGCCATTGTCGATACTGTCCATTGTATTCGTTTAGAAAGGGGTTTCCTCTTCCATCCCACACAGGCGCGCGAGGCGGGATTGATTGACACTCCATTTCCATTTTCGTTTGAGTTGCACAGCCAAATCACCAGCGCGCGCATCTGCATCATGGTGCGTACACGTTGCAGGCAAAGGCAGCTTGAGAGCGCACGCATTGTGCTCCGATGCCATGCTCGCTCGCTTGATCACCCAGTACTGATCTCTGACTGGTCATGGAAATCTTGATTGCGTACGTGCAGGCAACGTCCCAGCTTACCGAAAACATCATCACGCTGAAAGGTTCAACGGAGCTTGTCACGGAGTTCTTCTCGTACAGCATCAACAGGTGAACTAGAGAATCTTGCTGCTGAAACGCATATGCGATTGCCGCGCGTGCGCTTCTACTAACTGCGTTTGCATGTGTGCGTACATTTTGCGATTGGGTACAGCATTCTCTACCAGCGCGGGATTTACCCGCCTGAGAGCTTCAAGCAGGTGCAGAAATATGGCCTTAACATGCTCGTCACCGCCGATGAAAAGCTCGACGAATTCTTCCAGAAGTTCCTCAACCAGCTTTCTCGTACGTGCTCTCTTGTGCTCACAATCGTGGTTTGTGAACCATCCAGTTGCTCACCTCAAGCGTTGCGTTGTGCATCAATGACAGACTGGCTTTTGAAAGGCGAAGTGCAGAAACTCGTCGTTGTTGTGACGGGTGTCGAGACGCAGGATGTGCTAGAGCGCTGGGCGTTTGAAGTCCATGCGGACAAGAAAGCTGAAGCACCGTACGTGCAACGAACTGTGCGTGTTTGGGTGATGGTATGAGACTAATGATGTTGATGCCCTTTCTTGCATGTGTGAAGTGCCCAGCCAAAACCGAAGAAAGAGATCATGTCTGAGATCCAAGCGATCATCCGCCAGATCACTGCCAGTGTGTCATTCTTGCCTCTTCTTGAAGAGCAGTGCACGTTTGACCTGCTGGTCTACACGGACAAGGATTCGGAAGTGCCTGCGCTATGGGAGGAATCCGATCCACGCTACATCAAGGATTCGACTGAAGTTCGCCTGCGCTCATTCACTACGAAGGTAAAGAACGAGCACCTGCATTTGATGACCATGTATTACCAAGCTGGCTTTTATCTGATGGTGTGAATGTGTGTGTTTGTCTGCAGATCCACAAGATCGACACCATGGTCGCGTATAAAAATCCGGAAGCCGACAACATCTAGCCGTGCGATGATGCCTCCGGTTCAAACCTTACATTCATGAATTATTGCTTCTTAAGTTTTTGCAAACGCGACACCACCGCCTCCAGGTCTTTCACGAACGCGTCTTTGCTGAAGTATCCGTCTTTGTCGAAGAAGCGTCCGATGTACAGCTCAACCTTCACCTGTTTGTCTGCTTGGCCTTCGTACTGCATGCAGATGGTGTAGTTCTCCTCGGAGTACGGGAAGTCCGTGCGGACCAGCAAAACCTGCGACTTGTCTCCCTGTGAATAAGCATGCAACAGTCAAGTCAATGAAGGGTTCTTTGTGCACTCTGGCGCGATAGCACACACACTAACATACCTTCTTGCTGAGTCGCAAAATGGTGTCTTTCTCCACGAGCACGCTGTATCCAAGGAGAAGCGCGTGGATGAAGAAGAATCTGCATACGCACATCACAAGTTAGTTTGCTCCATGTCATAGCGACTACATAGCAACAGCCAACAAACGCGAGTCGTACGCGCCAACGCTGGAGTAAATGAGCACACGCTCCGAGATCGCAGGGCTCTTGAAGAAGTGCGACACCGCAGCGGTCAGCGTCGCGAACACCATCAGCAAGACCTTCACGTTGTCCCACCCATAGAGAATCGAGTACTCTTTCTTCTCCTCGAAGAAATCGGTGATGGCGTCGTCCAGCATGTTCTTCACCGCATTCTGGTCCCCCGTTTCAACCTTCAACTCTGCGACAAACAACAGACAAAGCGCGTTAGCATCCCCACATACTCGCAACTACACACCCGCATTCGTAACCGCCCGCGCCACATAGTCTTCTCCATCCATCGACCGTCATGTTCAGCCAATACGACGCCTATTCAGTGGCCACCTCAATGTGACAGCGCGTGTTCAATCGATCCCGCCCACCATCAGCTTATTCAATGACCTTACCGTTCAGCACCAGCTCTTCCTCCGCCGGCTGGTCGTCCGAGAGCTTGCGCTCCGCACTCGATTTCGCACCCATGGCTGCTTGCTTTGTATGTCGTTAAACGCTCGCTTCTCTCTGCGGTGAAGCTGCTGAAGGGGAGATGGTTGCTTGCCTTCACTAGGATTCCGGTTGCAGGCTTCCGCGTCTTGGTCGCGTCGTTGCTTTTGGCTCGGCCGCGTGGTTGAGTGAGCCAGCTGGAAATGAATCTGGCGAGGCGCTTTCCCTTTTGAATTCGATCATGCGCGAGATATCATATTTGTGAGGGGTTCGTTTCCAGGATCAACGGCAACCTCTGCAACTCAATACTTGCGGTGCACTCATTTAAGCAGGTAAAAAGAAGGAAGACACACCCGCCGCATAACCCATAAACCTGCTTTACCCCGCAAGCCAAGGCACACACAACACACACCCAGGACACTTGCTTTCACGCAACACGCAGCAGTCTTACGATGGCCAAGTCCAAGCTCCCGGACGACGAGGCGAAGCGCGGGAGGGGCAAGCGCACCAAGCTGCAGCGCGCGCAGGACCAGGCGGACGCGGCGCTGCCGCCGCCCTCTCCGTCGCCAACGGCGGCAGCGCAGAGCGGCACGCCCGCGGCGCTCGCGATCGGATCGGCTGCACCGCAGCACCAGCAGCAACGCGCGCTCTCGCCTGCGGTTGGCTTGAGCGGACAGAACAGATTCCAGTCGCCCAGTCCAAACGCGCGAGGAGGTGCGTGCGACTGCGTACGCTTACTAGCTGTATTTGTGTGTCTGGTGTTACGCTTGCAAGAATCTGTGTCTGACGTTCTCGCGTGGTTGGTGTCCCTCTACAGGCAGCGCTTTGAAGCCGTCGCCCGCGAGCCGATACGACAGCTCACTTGGACTGCTGACAAAGAAATTCGTGGATCTGATCCAGTCGTCACCGACGGGCGATCTCGACCTCAACAGCGCGGCGATCTCTCTAGGCGTACAGGTGGGTAACAAAACGCAAAGAGCAGTGCTGTCGTCACATTTGTAGTTCAAGTCTGAGATTGTGGTGCTTACACGTGTGTGTGGTTGTGCGCTTTGCAGAAACGGCGGATCTACGATATCACAAATGTGTTGGAAGGCATCGGTCTCATTGAAAAGACTTCGAAAAACAACATCCACTGGAAGTACGTGCACAACTGCGTTGTCTGTCAATGAGTATTTTTTATGTGCTCTGGTTTTGAAAAAGCAGGTACTTATAGACTGTTGGTGTGTTGCGCTTGGCGTGCAGAGGCGCAAGTGGATCTGTAGGCATGGCAGACAACTATCAAGACATGGAGCAGCTTCTTCAGAGCATTTCCGACTTGATGCAGGAAGAACAGAAGTACGAGCAGCACATCAAGATGGTGACGCAGAATATCCGGCGGCTGTACGACGAAGAAGCATTTGACAAGGGCACGTTTGAGAACTTGTCGTATATCACGCACGAGGACATGCGGAGTCTGGAAACTTTCAAAGATCAGAGCGTAATGGCGATCAAAGCACCCCCTGGCACGACGCTGGAAGTACCGGACCCAGACGAAGGCATGCCCAGCGGCAAGCGGAGATTCCAGATTTTTTTGAAGTCTACAGGTAAGGAAACCGTTCTACTTTCCGTGCGTTTGGTAGTGAAAATGGTTGTTCTAACTCTGTGATGTGCATTGGCGTTGTCGTGTTTTTTTGTGTGATACAAATATGTATGTGCAGATGGCCCTGTTGATGTGTATTTAGTTCGACAGCTCGCAGAGGAAGAGAAAGAAGCGGCAGTTGTAGCACCAGAGGCGTCGACAGTGGAAGCTGCGGCTGCTGCTGCTGCACCTGCGGCTGAAACACCACCGCCCGCAGCAGCTTTGGATCAGGTGAGTGATGAGTACTTGATGTTTGCTCACATCGTGTTTGGTAGAATCTCAACTGATGATTGTGTTGTTTATCCCTGTAGCGATCATATGACTCTGACAGCGGTCTCTTCAAGCTGGCTCCTTTAAAGGTTTGCTTTCGTGCGGGATCTGACTGGCATAGCCTATTATACCTGCTACAGTAATCTTGTCATTCTGACCATTTCTCTGTTGTTTCCTCATTACGTAAATGTAGATGGACCCGGATTTTTGTTTCAATCTCGACGAAAACGAGGGCATTTCGGACTTCTTTGCCGATTGCCCATAGAGAAAGCACCCTTCCACACCAAGCAGTTTAGTTTCGTGGCCACACCAAACGTTTGACAGTCTCTGTCATTTATTTAAGCAACGTGTACAATCTCAGTGTCTCCCCGATCTGGCGGAGCCGTTTTCTCCCAAGTGCAGCGGCGATCAAAAGTTTTATCACATGCGCAATGCTTTACTTGGAGGTGTGGGTTGAGTTGGCGATGAAGGTCGTTGGCTCAGCGTAAAAAAGACGGCGAATTGAGCAGATCCTCTGCTGTGACTTGGCTCAATCGATGCGCAGGGTGTGAAAGCACGAGGGCGAGCGACTACAATGTTCGAAGAAGAACACTCCGTCAGTCGGTTCCTTCAGAGACAGCAACAGTTCAAGTCCAAGCGCAACGAGTCAAAATTGTGATGCTTCCAGCCATCCTTACCTGGAAGAGTCTCTCGATCGATCCGCCAACTTCGAGAAAATACGACTTTGCGAACGGATTCGCGCTCTCGAATGCGCACAGTTGATCAAAAGTGCTCTGTGGGAACACGAAGCGTGAAGACAAACAGCGTGAGTCAGGTATTTACAAGAAGCACATGATTCAAACTTTCCTCTGATGCAATTTTCTCCCCTCTCTCTTACCTGGGCTTGTTCGCTGGTAATGCCCGTGTGCCAGTAGATGACGTCCAAGTGGAACCGCGGGTGCGAAAGGAATGCAGTTGACGGCTCGCTCTGGGTGAAGCGCATCGATGGAGACTGGCGATGTGTACGCGAGCATAAGATGACCCATTAGTTGGTGCTTCGCTTGTATATCATAGAATGCGCGGCACAGTGCACGCAAGTGCTGCTAACCGTTTCGTCGTGTCTGTAGAGAAGCACGAGACGGAAGACAGCAAATCTGCTGCTCTGCTGGTGTTGATCAATCTCACAACTGGAAAAAAATTGCCCCGCGTCCCGCAACAGGTCGTCCATGCTGTTCGCATCCGATCGCTCTTCGCTGTGGGAAAGCGTCACGAACCGATCAAGAGCGCCGCTTAAGCTAGCAGCATCCCTAGTAAACTATCGGAACACGCGACATACAAGACGTTTATCGCTTCTGTGTTAACACTGGTTGCTTTTGTTTTGGTTGCAGCTACTCGTGTACTGTACCTCCTGCAGAACGGCCATGCTCGAGTTCTGGGAGCGCGCGATACTGATCTGATGCTATAGCAACACAACGTTATGACCACCACACATGAGCACAGCATTGCAGATATAGACCTAGTGACGGGCGTACCTGACTGTTCATCTGGAGCTTGATGCGCACGATCTTCTTGAGCGCGTCCGCCACGAGCCTGGCGTCATCTCCACCGCATCCGCACACACAGAGCACCTGTATAGTTACGCATTGCGAGTGTGAGTGTGCAGCTTAACTAGTTAAGTGGCGTATACTGCTGCCGGCGTATCAATCGCATATATGCATGCGCGTACCAGTCGCTCGTGCGCGAGCGTGACGTGGCGGAACTCGCCCGCGAAGCGCTGCGCGTCATTGGCGGCATCGTCCATAGTGTCGACTGTCAAGCACAATGTCAAAAACACAATGGCTGCTGAATATTGACCAATAGCAGTAGCCATTGAACTTCCATGAAAACAGTCGGCTGGCAGCGCATCAAAGGTGGCAAGTGGTGGGCGATAAGGAAGCATTAGGCGCCCTTAACATATCCATACGCTGCGCATATTCCATACATACAATTTGTTATATACACGACCCACAGCGCATTAGGAGCGGTTCGCCAGCGCGATGGCCGTGTACTTGAGCCCCGCGCCGGAGAACTGCTTCTTCTTCTCCTCGGCCTCGCGCTTGCGGTCCTCCAGCTCCTGCGTGCGCTTGGCCCAGTACGCCTGCTTCTTGGCTTTCTCCTCTACCATCTTGCGGAACTTGGACGCGGCATCGGGTGATGTCACGGCTGCTGTGTCTCCAGCGTCCAAGTCGCCGCTGTCTTCACAGAGCAGCTGCAGATTCGTCACCTGCTGGCAAAACACAGGTCGAGAGAGTGAGCGCGCATTATAGAGTGGCGTACGTATACTCCTGCCAATATGCACACACGTACCCAGTTGTTGCGGACGTCTTCATTCTCGGCCTCCAAGTCCAGGAGCGTGTCTCCTTTCTGCGAGATGACGCTGAAGCCCAGAGTGCCTATCAAGATATGGAGCAATGCAGACAGCACAACGCAGTACGTTAGTGAGCCACAATGATACGATTGCCAAGATAGAGCTTTGTATATCGCGCTATTCACCTTGCGTTTTGATGAGGTTGACGTCGTTGAGGTCGATCCGCGTGAGCTCTTTCGTCGACTCGTGCACTTTCCAGAGCAACCTGTTCAGAGGAGTGCGTCAGGGGAGTTAGCATCACCAGTGTCATTACGCTACGGGTAACCGAGAGTGATCGCAGCATTAAGCATCTTACGTCTGCTCGTCCGAGCTGAGCTTCATGTGGATCTGCTCCGTGCCGGTGCTGAGCCCGAGCACGTACTTCTTCCGCTTGAACACAGCGCCTGCGTGAATGGATGCACGAATGAATGAGTCAGCCTGTCGCTATTACAGATACAAATACGCGGTCCGCACACACAGCACACAACACACATACGCACGCGCACCTTTCTGGAGAAACAGCAGTCGCTGGTTGTTCTGCTGCGTGCGGCACTGCTCCAGGCAGCTGAGCGCATTGCCCATTGCCGCTCGATCTCTTGCGTTATGCAGGCAGTTTGAGAGCAGGTTCTGTGTCGGGTATCCGACTAAGTACGATTCAATTGTGTGATTGTCTTTTGAGTCTGTTTTGTCGTACTCTGAGCGACACCAAACGAAGTCGACAGAAAAAAGGTTCACAGCGAAAAATATATTTGGTGGTAGTGGTGGGTTTTGCTCGTTCACTTTCTTGATTTTGTTCCTTCTCCCAGATCCTCGACATCGTCTCCGAGAGAAGGCGTTCATTCCGTTCATTCATTCACTCATCGTCCCTCTCTTCCTCTTGCCTCATGTCGTCTCATTCTTCTCCCCATCGTCAGTGAAAAACCACAGGATACCCGACCGAGTACCTGCATTTTTTTCTTTAAAAAAGCACAACCATCGAGCTGGCGATTCGACGGAAGCGGACTGACCGACTCAAGCCCACTGGATCGGCGTCTAGTTGCCGCCGAACTGGAACACGTTTGGCTGCGCGGCACCCGTGCCGAACTGGAACTGACCCGACGCGTCCGTGTCTGGAACTAAGCTATCTTCGGCGTCCTCTTCGCCCTGGAAGTAGAGCTCCACGATCTTCATCGACTTGACGTAGATGTCTTCGTTCGCGTGGTACTGCAGCGCCTGGATCTTGTTCACGCCGTCCGACTCGTCGATCAGCGTCGCGATGTCGTTAAACTCGCCCGTCTTCTGCTGCTCACCGATGCGTAAGATGTTCTCCAGACCCTCGAGCGCGACGATCACCACCTTCGCGTCCTTGACCTCGAGCAGGTCGCACAGTGGCTTGATGCAGCCGAGGCTCACCAAGTGCATAATCTGTTCCGCCGAGCCGCCCGACGTTGCGTTCGAGACTGCCCACGCCGCTTCCTTGCGGATGTCGAACTCCGCAGTCGACAAAAAGTTGATCAGCGTCGCGAAGATGTCGGCGTCAATGATCGACTGGATCTGTTCCTGGCTGCCGGCAGTGATGTTCGAGAGCGTCCAGCACGCCTCTTTTCGGATGCCCTTCTTTGGGCTCTCCAGCAGCGCGCGCAGGCACGGTAGCGCCTGCAAGTTGATAATCACCTGCGTCTGAAGGTCGTTGCCGGTCACAATGTTGCCCACCGTGCGCAGCGCTGGCGTCTGCACCGAAGGCGACGGGTGCATCAGCAGCTCCACGATGCGGCGGCACACGCCAGCTTCGATCACCGCCTGGATCTTTTCGTTCGAACCGTCCGACAGGTACGACAACGCCCAGCACGCGTCAGTCAGCACTTCTTCGTCCTGGGTGAAGATCAGCTGGCCAAGTGTCGGCAGCGCCGGTGCGACAAGCTCAAACTGTGGCTGTGGCTTGCCACGGCAAAAGTTCGACAGCGTCCACGTCGCATTTCGGAGCATCGTTGGCTTCGAGTTCTGCGAAAGCTGCTGCATCAGCGGACGTAGCGCGCCGCAGCGAAGCACCATGTCTCTGCATTCGATCGAGTCACCGGCAATGTTACCGAGCGCCCACACCGCCTGCTCACGCACATCGTCGTTCGTCGACAGCAGCAGCTGTACAAACACTGGCACCGCGCCGTGATTGATCACGACCTCCGTGTCGGCCGACGTGCCGGATGCGATGTTCGTCAACGCCCACGCGGCTTCAAACTGGAGCGTCGGGAAGTCCTCGCGCTGCAGGAACGTCACGAACAGAGGCACCACGCCGGTCTCAATCACTTCCTTGATCGGAGGGTTGCGCTCTGCATTTTGGAAGTGAACACAGACAAAACACAGAGTCATGTGAGTAAATGGAAGAAAGTGGAAAGTTCTTCATGGCACCAGCCACTGATTTCCCAAGTGGGTACACAAAAGCTATCTTCCGTACCGATCGAGAGCAGTTTACGGAACTTGGTGACCGCGTCGAGTTGCGTCTCTGGGTCCGTCGACTGCACGCCCTGCACCATCTGCGGAAGCTGCGCGAGCTGTTGAAACAAATGCATAAACACGCACAACGTAAGTGTGTGAGTCTATCGTTGTCAGCTAACAAACGACATGAAGTCATAATCAGTGCTGCATGTAGCACGTACACGTTGGGCGAGCGTGAGGTCACCGGCGGCCTCGCCGCCCATCGCATTCTCTTCTTCAATCGCAGTCTCCGCACCCTGTTCGTATACAGCAAATAAACACACAATGGTGCGTTGCCACACACACGACCAAAAGAAACATAAGATCGTCAGCTCCTATCCAGCATCAACCCACATCTACCAATCAACCACACACATAGAGCAACAGAACACAAGAGACGCACCATGCGACGGCGCTGGTTCATGCGGTCCTCCTTGATGGTCTTGCGGATCTGCACCGTCGTCTCCGAGCGGCGGCGACGGATCTCCTCGGCATCGAGGGTCTTCTTGAAGGTGCTCTTGCGCTCCGGCGCCTTGCCGGATGGGAACGACATGCTGCTGCTTCTGAAAGAGGTGGTGAAAGGGGGAAATGCGGGAGCGAGCGAGTTGTGATGCGGGCGGTGGGTGGGTGCCACTTGTGTGCTTTCTCGCGCTTCTTCTTCTTCTCTGGAGCTTCTCGATCGTGAGCGCGCGCAGTTTGAGGGTGGTGGTGGGAAAGCAGTCCTCCACAAAAAAGAGCACATTCCTTCTTATTTACGCTAAATGGTTATCCCCTTACAAATACCAAGTATAGTGCATGGATTCTCCAAAATTTGGAGAATTTAAAGAGGGCGAGCAACCCCTTAGTAAAACCAGTATACAGTCTATCCGCGCAAACTGTCTTATTAAATAAACCTCGAGAACATCAAAAACCTTTTTTATCGTAAAACCCTATAACCTAAAAATAGCCTTTATTTACTGAAAAACCTTTTGCAAATGTAGAAATAACCTTGGATCAGGAAAAAACCTACTTAAAAACCTTGATACAAATGACCTGTAAAATATGATACCCGACAGAATTAATATACTAGTATATGTGATCCTGGCTTGTGATGGGAATGTTGACCCACCCAGTCCGTTCCTATGAACCGGATTCATGGAATGCAAGAATGGGCATAAGACTGTGCCCTTGACACATTTCTTCTCATTTTTGATATTTTCTCATACAAAGTTGAAGTATAAAAAGCCCGGCATATGGCTTGGTTCAGCTTGCTTGCGTAGTTTGGGAAGGTGTTGGCTACTTAGTTTGCCAATGTTGAAGTGTGTGTATTTGTTGTCAGAAATGTATGCCGCAATTAGTGTGTGAATGACCAAGTAATGACAGAGACCTGGCGCACTGTCATTATTCTTTTGAGTGGAGCCGAACTTTGTAGTGGCTTCTTACGTCTGGACCGTACAGAATCCAACAGAGAACGGTAGGTATCTAGGCAGATAAATGGCACTAGATTGCGGTACTTGCAGTGGTAGAACCTTGAATTACATCGGCACAGATACGCCTCTGGCTATAGATCGCTCGACTCGCGGCTTTAATACGCATGGCTTTGACCAGCGGATTTTGATACTGAGAAAATGTGGCGCTTCGCTTTTACTGACACGCTGAGTCAAAGATCCAACTCACAGCTTCGTACAACACGAGATGAACAAAGCGGCACATAAACAAATGACTACTATCCGCGTTTGACAAAAAGAACCAACAGCCCAGTCAGACCCAACACACCTTCAAAAACAGCGATTTCATGTGTGTGTTTTTTAAGTGCCGTAACTTGCGGTGCTGCGCAGTTTAAGCTCTGATACTAATTATTTGTCGTTCACCAATCTGCCGGTTTGGTGAAGCGATCCAACGAGATAACAAAAGTGCATGCGGGCTGCTTATTTAGAGTTCAAAACAAGTTGACAATTAAATTTCACCCAAAAGTTAGCACGTCTTTAAACATTCAAGAGCGAAATGAATTAGGATTACAAAGCGTTGATAGATCAATAGATTATAAATCACACCTTTGCAACCTGTCTCGCAAATACTGTGATACACATGTGTCCAAAAAGCGGTTTCTGAACAGTTCAAACTTTAGATTGCAACCGGCGAAGTGCAGTGTCCTCTGAAACCTGATTGAACTGGTGAATCCGTTCCTTGTTTTCAATTTTTTTACTTTTGCAGTGTTCTCTAAAACCTGATCAAACTGGTATATATGATACAAGGTTCGTTCATCGACCATATCAGGTATCACAGGTTCATCTGTATATTGCTTTTGGAATGTTCAGAAAAAGAGCATCAACTTTAGAACGTTTTAAAAAAAGAGCATCAACTTTAGAATGTTTCATAAAAAGAGCGTCAATTCAAGTTCTGATGCTGCAATGTTTCTGTGATGATTCTGCAACTTACTGTGTACCTGATAATAACGCCGCAGTTGGCTTTCACAACGATTTTTGCCCGCGACCTTTGCTGGCACCACGCAAAAATGGCCGTCATTCATTGCTCACACTACTTCTAGTATCGTCCCCTCAAACCCAAACCCACCGAGATGCTGAGTCCACGCACACGCTTGCTGCGTCCTGCATCCTCGCCACCCTCAGTGTCATCTGCAGCAGCTGGCACTGGCCGCAATGTGCTCATCCACGTGTTCGACGAGTACCGCAAGAGCGCCAAGGATTTTGTGTGCGACCGTGTGCTGCTGCTCGCCAAGATGAAGTACTTCCAGGCGTATCTGAACCAGTCGAACGAGCACGACGAGATCGACATCTCGGTGCACTGCGACGTCGAGATCTTCGAGTGGCTCGTGCAGTACATGCAGCAGAGCGAGGCCGAGTGGAAGCCGCGCATCGCGCTCGACAACATCGCGTCCATCCTCGTGTCGTCCGAGTTTTTGCAGATGGAGGCGCTCGTTGAGGAGTGCATCCACTTCGTCACGACGCGCATGCAGGAGTTCCTGCAGCTGCGCGTGGACTTCAGCTGTCTTTCCGAGGCGACGATCGCCAAGATCGCCGAGCGGTGCACGGCAGAAGAGCTGCAGGTGCTGCACGATCCAAAGGACAAGATTCTGTCCAAGCTGCAGCGCAAGAAGCTTGAGGTGTACGTGAAGCGACTGCAAGACACAGGACGGACCATTGCGCGATGCGAGAATTGCGAGACTGTCTACTTGAAGGAAAGCGCGGCGGTTCTGTGCTGTTCAAAGGGGAAGCACCAGGTCGGAGTGCATGGTGAGCTCGTGGCGCAGCACCAGCCCAAGGCGGACTGGAAAGTGGACGAGTTCCTCCGCGACCTGACAGGCGAGAAGCACGTGGCGTGGAGCGCGGTCTACTGGTACATGTGGGCGTCCACCAACTGCTTTTACTGCAGCACTTGCAAGCGCCAGTACGCCTTTATCGAGCTCCACGGGTGCGCTTTCCATCACGGCCAGGTCATCGGCTTTGGACCGGACGCCAAGTTCTCGTGCTGCAGCAGTGCAAGCGTGTTTGACGGCGACGATCTCGCGGTCAGTGGCTGCAACAGGAAAGAGCACGTTCCTGTTTTTGACGAGCAGGATCTAACGGCGGAGAAGAACCTCGAAGCGGTCACGAAAATACCAGCGCTCTGGGATTTGATCCGCAACTGCGAAAGAGCTGCGCGGTCTGCGTCTGCGTCTATAGCAACAGCAGGGAGTAAGAGTGATGGTGCAGCTGTATCAACATCATCGCTACAGATCTCCACGCTGCAGCTGCTTTTGCACGGCGAGCAGCCCACGCAGCCAGCACAGCCTGCGTCCGTCACGAAGCGCCCCGTAACAGTAGCAGCAGCAGCAGCTTCGTCCAGCTCAGCAACATCAGCAACATCAGCAGCTGGAGCAGCGAGAGCGAGCGACCCGAACTCGCCGCGCAGACGCCGCCAGTGGTGCGTGCTGCAGCTTCAGGAGAAAGATCGCGTGCGTCACCAGTTGCTGACGCGCCGCCTGGTACAGATGCGAAGGTAAACTCATTTGAAGATTTGTGTGTCGGTGATAAAACTCGATCAAGTACGATTGCCCAGGAGAATGCTTCAGTATTTGCATTGCACAGTATTTGCATTGTAAGTACCGGTATATTGCATTTACTGCATTGCATTGTTGTATTGCATTGCAGCGATTGATTGATTGACAGTCGAGCATTTCGTGATCAAAAGAGCAACTTGCAGAACGATGTGGAACCGGCAGCTGCGCGACGTCGTGTTCCGCGCGCACGTGGGCAACCTGCGCGTCTCGGGCGTCATGGCGCGCAACTCGGTGAAGGAGGCTGCTCGCCGCTGGGAGCTGCCGCTGGCTGCGCGCGCCACGCAGCTCTGGGGCGAGTACATGGCGGGCACGGCGATGCTCAGCTCGTTCTACAAGGGCGACGAGCGCGTCAAGGTGGTGCTACGCTCGCCGACGATCCAAGAGCTGTACGTCGAAGCCATGGCAGTTGGAGAGGTGCGAGGATAGCCGGATGAATGATCTGTGGTGCGTTATATGCGTGGCTGATGGGCTGTGCTCAATCAATATGGCGCTATTTGTACCACATAGGTGCGAGGCAAAGCGATTCTGGCGAATGCAAAGCCCAACGGACTCGAGAGCAGCAATGGTGAGTGGTGTGTGCATGTGTGTCCTGCAATGCAATAGCTCTGGTAGTCCGAACTGGAAGTGCGTTGTTTATAACTGGTTTGCGAATGGTGTTGCTTTCAATTCAAAAGAGCTCGGGCATATGCAGGTCTCCAAGATTTTGTACGGATCAGCAAAGCCGTACGAGACAACGATCCGCTCCACAGGCATCGCTGAAGCCGATTTCCAGACATTCTACGACATCTCGGAGCAGGTCCCTACCGCCGTGCGCATCAACAGCGACGTGAGTGATGACCACGCGCACTGCTGCGGTGTCACGATCCAGAAAATGCCCAACTCGGCGCCGCACAGTCACTTCTACGAGCTCGACGACCTCCGCTTCGACGAGAACCCGTTGCTGGCGAGCTCCATGAAGGAGAACAACGACCTGCTGGCGTATCTGAACAAATTGATCCCGGACGCGGATCTCTCGGAGAAGAACTGCAAGAAGATCCCGCTAGACTTCTTCTGCCGGTGCTCCAAGAAGGGCTTCGCTGGCAGACTGAAGGAACTCGGTGCGAGTGAGCTGAGCAGCGTGATCCAGGGTTCGGACGCCAAAGGCGTGGATCTGACGTGCCATTTCTGCAATGAAGTGTATCAGTTCCCGCTGGACGAGCTGAAGAGCATTGCCTCAGAGCTCGCGATTGATCCTTCGGCTAGTGCGTAAGATAATGAGGAAACCTAAAGTGCTAAAATGGAATAAATAGACGACACAGGATGCACTTGGACCAAGTAGCTTTTGATAAACTTGACCTCTTTGCCTGGACAAATCTTGTGAACGACATGGGCTTTGCACAATGTAATAGACCAGACTTCTTCGAAATGAATTGCAAGTGAATTAACAGATTTACCTTTCATCGAAGAATACAAGATGCAATGCAATGCATGAATGAGAGAGAAAAAAGGTACTACGAAATGGAGGGGTTGCCTCGTTCATCCATCACCACTCTAGCCTTCTTGTCCGAACTCGGAGGTCCACTTCACGAAGCGCTTGAGCTCATCTGGAGCCACACTCGAGAGCGAATGCTCCATCGACTTTTTGAAGTCATTCTGCAACAAACAGTTCACATAACTCAAGGATTAGAAAACGCGGGTGCGAAACACAATGTGGATAACGTTAGATCAGTTTCGTACCATTGAGATCATTGGTGGTCTCAGCTTCTCGTCCGAAAATCCGCGCTCAGGCAGGTCAAAGAGTCGCATTCGCAGCGCTCCACATCGACGGCACGGCGCCTTGCAGTCCGGACAATTTCTTGGACACGACGAGAGCTTCATGTGGCAGTACGCGCATGGCGGATCTTCTTCGCATGGAGTCAGAAATTGTCCAGTTCTGTTAACATTTGCTTTGTCATCACACTGCAAGAAAAACAAATGAATACTTTAGTTGACTGACTGAGGAGGTGAATCGATAGAATTGACACTTTACTTACCCGAGTGAAAAACTGCGCCTGCTGGCATTTTCGTAGCGGCTCCATCAGAGCTTCGCGAACCAACACAGAGATATCCGAACCAGAGCACCTACACAGTGAAAAGCCACGCAAACCGGTTAGCCATGATTAGCTCAATCACCAATTCCAGTCAGAACTCTTCACTTTGTTCGCACCCTTCAGTTTGCTCGGCAATTGCTGTAAAGTTCTCATCCGTGAGCGCGTGCGGAGTGTCGCCCAAGTGGATGTTGAGCATGACTTTGCGAGCATCCGCTTCTGGGAGTGGGATGTAAATACGTTTCTCGAAACTGCACCATATCCACATGTGTGAGATCCAAAAGTTTAACAAGCGCCGACTAGAGACAATTAGTAGAGCACATACCGTCGTCGCATCGCTGGGTCTAACTCCCACGGCACGTTCGTCGCTCCGAGGACGAGAATACCGTCGTGATTGTTGCCAACGCCTTGCATCTGCACCAGGAACTCATTCTTTATTCTTCTCGTAGAGTCGCTCTCACCCTCCGATCGGTTCGAGCACAGAGAATCAATTTCATCGATAAAAATGATCGAAGGAGCTTTCTCGCGGGCCATTTCGAAAAGGTTTTTGACGAGCCTGTTCACGAAATAGTACAATGTCAGTACAATTCGTCCTTTTCACCAACAACATTGCGCATTGCACAACGTACTTTTCGCTTTCACCCTGCCACTTGGACACAAGACTGGCCGACGAAACGGCAAAGAAGGTCGAATCCGCCTCGGTCGCTACGGCCTTTGCCAGGTACGATTTACCGGTACCGGGAGGCTATCGATAGAAACGCAATCGTCAGTGACCTCGTGCTTGGGGTAATGAATGTGAGCCATGTAGTTTACTCACTCCATACAGCAGGATTCCTTTCCACGGTCGTCGCTTTCCCGTGAACAGCTGCGGGAATCGGGCTGGCAGAATGACAGCCTCCTTCAAGGCATCTTTCGCAGCGTCGAGACCGGCAACATCATCCCACTTCACGTTCGGTTTCTCCGACACAACAGCAGCTACAAGCAAAAATACTCCACACGCGTGAGAACAATGGCACGCAAGATGCGAGCATCATAGGCGCAGCATAGGTCGCGTACATGCTAGAGATCCGCGAAGCTTTGTCGTCTCTGCATCATTTTCGTCTTCATCGCTTTTGTCTCCCCTGTATGCCAACATAACCGCACAAACCATCAGCTTACAATGCTACATGCGAGCGTCACGAGAACCTCGATGTACAGTACTCTTACTTTTCCAGCTCGACCGTCCCGCCTGCAGCCACGGCCTTCACGTCAGTCTTCGACAGCATCGTGCGGAGCTGCTCGGCGCGCGTCATGTAGCCTTCCACGCGCTTCATGATGATCTCCTTGGACGTAGGGTTCTTCTCATCTGCACCAAAAGCCACGATCGCAAATAACAAGTCAGACAAAGCATCGCTCATGCAGTACAACTAAAACAACAGGGAGAGAGAAGCTGCTGCAACGCACACTTGACGCCGACCATGAAGTGCTCGAGCGCTTTCTTGTAGAGCCGGAACGCCTCCTCGTAGTTCTTGTTGTTGTCCTCATTGATCGCGAGCGTCACGATCTCGATCGCCTGCGGGATGAACTTGTTCTCCATACTGATGCTCACACACGCACACCGCACACCTTCCTTGTCTTTCGCTCACTTGCCGCTTGTGCCTCTGCTTCTTCTTGCTCCTCTTGATAAGAAGAAGAGCGTGTGACTGACTGACTTTGCCAAAGCGCGCACCCAGATGGGAAGGAATAACGCGCGAGTTGTTCTGTCCTGTCGCTCACAGTACTGCGAAAAACATCATTCTGCACCTGGATTTTTGGGTTATGAAACTTCAACTTCACAACCCGAAATTAGTGTCGCCTTGACGCCCGCGCGCGCAGGACATGGGTAGCAAGCACTCGAAGGGCGACGTGCGCGCAGAGGTGGCGCGCATCCTGCCGCAGAATTGGCTCGAACTCGAGCACCTGCACCTGCGCTTCCAGCAGGAGGCGCACCGCCGCGCGCGCTCCGACCCGCAGAACCAGTTCTTCCTGTCGTTCCCGGCGTTCCAAGCGATCCTCGCGCCGATCTGTGCGGCGACCGACACGGACAAGACGCAGCTCCTCGCAATCTTCAATACTCTCGGTCGCAGGCAGAAGCGGAAACTCGCGGTGATGGACTTCTTCAGCGGCCTCGCGCTCGTCACCGAGGGCAAGAAATCTACCAAGTTTGAATGTACGTGACGCAGCATACATGGTTATGGTTGGATGATACCATAGTTGCATGTCACTTCGTGTTGACATCACGCTTACTTTTTTCGCGCTTGATGCTACAGTTATCCTAGCACTGCTAGACAATGGCGGAGTGAAGGCGCTGAACAAATGCGAGCTGATGATGGTTCTCATGGCGGCAGTGAGAGGACTGGCGATATTCAAGCGATCGCCCGAAGTGCGCGAAGAGTTGATGAAACCTTTAGCAAAGCGTACGATTCATTGCATTGTGAATGTGGTTTTTGTGTCTCTTGTTGGTTTTCTATACTAACTCTGTTGTTACCATTATGCAAAGGGTTGTTTGGAGATGGCAAGGAGGTGCTGCGGCAACACGTGGTCGACAAGGCGATGGCGGATGCGGAAATCATCTTTTTCATGAACGACCTGGGATCTGTAAGTGTACACCGGCAGTCGCTTTCATTTTATGCTGTTTTGGTAGTACCCGGCTACTAAATACGGTATTGTTTGTGTTCGAAGGCGAGTGCAACCACCGCAGATGGACTGCTTGCGCAACAAGCAAAACTGACCCAGACAATGGGGTACATCGATTTTCAGTTTGCGCGTGTTGCGGTCATTGGTACGTAGAACAGCACTTTGGCTGGTTGACTATGTTGCCACTCATGTTTGCATCTATGAGCGCTGTTGTAATCATGTCGATTTGCTTGACATCATCAGATGACGACAGCAAAGTGCATCCACATGCACTGATTCCTTCAATCGCGATCAGTCCTCCTGTTAGAGCAAAACAACTCACAAGCGTCGATGTGCTGATCAGAAAGCTGCAGAATGCAGTTTGCCCTCTCCAGAACGATAAAGCATCAGGCGACAGTAACAGTGCGAGTGCCGACAACCAAGACGTGGCAGCTGCCAAAGCCGTGGATATCAAAAAGCACGTTGACGGACGGTGCATCCAGCGACTTATTAAACGGATATCGGATGGGGGACTGCAAATCAACGCTACTGAGGCGAGACTCGCAAGCAATTATCAACTTTATCTCAATCAAAGGATGCACGCTCATAACGTTTATTTTGTCTCGACCAGGCAAACAAGCAGGTCGATCGCATGGCGAAGGATCAGCTCGGTCTTGTGAAGTGTGGGGAAATCATTCGTGTCATGAAACTTTGGTTGTACGAAGTCAGGAAAGACAGTACGGCGTACTGGGAGACAATTGCAGACACCGGAATCCGCTTTCTCGAATCGATCAAGGAGAGCATGAATCAAGCGTTACTGGTCTTAGACCCGAGTGCTTGCACTATCAAGATCCTCCCAGAAGACATGAAGCTAGCCACAGAGCTGATTGGAAGCAACCAGGATGAGCACAGCGCACGGTCAGAGCACATTGATCACGAGCTCCACTACCAGATGAAATTTAAAATCGGTAGACCAAGTGTTCAGCAGAGTGACGTGGCCAAGTCAGCGGAGAATATCAAGTTTCGACTAGGATTCCACCCGTCAAGCGAAGACTCGAATCCACTGCTTGTCTCACAAGACCCACTGACCAACTCGGATGCGATGAGCCTCGTCTTGGACTTTGGATTGAAACAGGATATTACTGGTAAGTGCGGCGTCGAGTTTGGTGGTACTTGGTCACCTATGCACGTTACAGAAAGCTCAATTGTTTTTGCTGTCTAGATGAGGAAGCCATCGACCTCGTGTCTGCAGTGGAGAAGTATCTGGTCGACGAGCAAGTGTGCTGCCACTTTTCTCCGATCTGGATGTCATGCCAAGGTAGGTTTTGTTCATGTGGTCATTTTCTTGTGTGAATTACTTTCTCACATTGCACTGCTTCCTTGAATGCAGCCACGATGGGAACCACAATTCGACCGATCGGGATTTTCCCACCGTCCATCAAGTATCTTCGCGTGTGCTTGACTTTCAACGAAGACTTCTTCGCCAATTTTCAGGTTAGACGTTCCAGGCATGTTGCTGTGTATTTGCTCCCCTTTTTGAATTCAGAGCCGTTTTCATTCTACAGGAGCACAATGGGATCGAACTCAGCTCCATCGTTCGCAGCTTGTTCATTCTTGGAGAACTGGAGAAAACCGCGCAGGAATACGTCGAGGAGTGGATGGATACTGCATTCAAAGTCAACAACTTGGTGAAAAAAGAAAACCGCGAAGGTATTCTGAAACAAGTCTTCGTGTCATTTGATGCCGATCACGACGGCGTCCTCGATCTCCAGGTGAGAAGCAGCAAATGAAAGAACGGCAACACTGTATGGCTCCGCGCATCATTCTAACATCGATGTCTGTAGGAATTCAACAATCTGCAGCAAGCCCTGAAGAAGAGCGCAATTGACGAAGCGGGCTTCCAAGAAGTGTTTTCTGGTTCTCAAGCGCTATCTTTCAAGCAGTTTGTGGCATGTTATGACCAGTGCAGCGCAGCTGATCTCGCCAACTTCGTGCAGCGTCTTGGCTTGGGTACGTAGTACGCAGTTCAGCAAAGTTTGTCTTGTGCTTTTTCCCTCGAGTATTTCTTCTAATTGGTCTCTCTGCAGGATCCATCAATGACTCCGTAAAAGGCACAATCACTTTAACCGGAGTGCTGTTCGAGCCAAACTTACGAGCGATTAAGCACCTACTGAGTCCGCTGCGTTGGGGAGACTTGATCTTGAAGAAGTCGCTGTTTTTCTGTCGCTCTGTCAACGACCTCAGCTACGACTTGCAGTTTCCGACTTTACTTTCGTTCTTCAGGTACTTCCGAGTGAGCGAGAAATACCTCGAGTTCCTGGCAGATCCAGCTTTCCCTGCTCAAAAGCTCCAGTTATTCCAAGAACTACTGAGCCCAGCGCATGTCGAGCATGAAAAAGACAAAGTTTGTCGGAGCGTGTTTTGTTCTGCCGAAGAGGAAGTCGCGAAAACTCCCCAGCAGCTCGAGTTTGAAGATCTCAGTCGTGGAATACCAGCTGGGAGCAGTGCAAACCGAGTCAAAGTGCTTCGCAAATTCCTTGATGCTGCCGCGCTTGCCAAAAGCAGCATCGAGACGATCGAGCTGGTTGAGGTGCGCAGTGAAATGTTCCGAGTCGTGTGTGAGTTTGAAAACCTGCGAGTTGCCCCAGTAGAAAGCTGGAATGGAACACAGTGACCAGGTGGGTGAGTTGTGAAATGATTGCCAACTTTTAGCGAAGATGGACAACTATAAATACTCAATGCATGACGTCTAGTTGCAATTTTAAACTCCGTGGAGCGAGTGTAATTCGTTCGCGCGCGTGGAGGAGTGACAGATGACAGAACCAAAGATGCGCTGTTCAACTGCCTAGAAAGACGATGCAAGCGCCATCTGATAGCGACGTTGTGGTCTTCAAGGATGCAGCAGTCAAGCAGATCTTCGACGACGCTCTTCGAGATCGACATGATGGCAGATACCGCGACGCAGTCCTTGGGTTTGAGAGGGCGATCGAGGTGAGCGCAATCAGTGCGCTGATAGTCACCATTCAATAATGGTCTGCTCATTTATCGCTGATTGTGGCTCAACTTTTCGATTTCTACTGCTAGATCGAAGACTCTGAAGTGATATGGAGCGAGCTGGCAATCACGCAGTTCCAACACTGGCAGAGGTACGCCACATCAATGCACAAAGAGGGCATCTTGGCTGTATCTCTTCATCCGAAGACAGGAGTTCAAACACTGCTCTCATCATCTCTTCTCCAGGTGATTGCTTGTTTTCCGCGCCAGATAAACTCAATGAGATGCCATACTGAAGAAGCTTTCTTTGTAATACCTGGTTTTGATCTGCAGGAGGCATACAACACTTTCATCATCGCGATGGAGTACCCGGTGAACAAAAAAACCCCGGTTCTTCTACTTAAGCTCGCCCAGCTCTACATCGAGTATGCTGCGTATCGCGGTGCTTTGTCTGTGTGCACACTACTGGTGGAAGGGTACACACATTTCAAGCAGATCAACGAAGCCATCTTCATGTCAGCTGTGACAGCGAAAGCGCTGGGGAAACATCGAGAGAGTGCGCAGTATTTCCAGTACCTGGTGGACAAACCACCGCACCGACTGAGCGCGTATCAGCTGCACTTACTTGCTGCGCGGGAGTTGGAAATGGTGTCTGGCATGCAGGACCACATGCGAGAGTCCTGCACGCAGGCTTACAAAGCCATGATCGCACTTGCGCCCATCACGGTGTCGGAAAAGAACGCGCACGAGATCTACAAAAAGTCGAGAAAGAACGAAAACTTGCGAATCCAGCTCTGGTATCAAGACGACACTCTGTGGTTCGGCTTGGCGAAGAAAATGTCTGTGCTCAACTTCCCACTGCTGGTGATTTCGGCACTCGATGTGGTGCGTCAGCGAGGTGGAACTTTTCCGATCGAAATGATGATTCTCGAAGGTGTTTCTTACTATCGGACGGGCAACCTGGAAGCAGCTGAGAGCTCCCTCACTCAGGCGATTCAACTGGACTATTACTCAAAGCTGGTACGCTTTCTGCTTCAGAGCTGGAGCGAGGATTGGAAGCGCCAGTTCACACTGGAGATTGAGAGCGCCACCAGAATCCAGAGGTTCTCTCGAAGCTGCTCCCGCAGAGCAAAATGGCGCCAGGTGATGCTGCTGCTAGTTGCAGCGAACAAAAACGCCATGGCCTGTGTGATTCAGTGTGCGTGGCGAAGCTTTTTGGCTCGGCGCGAACTGATCAGGCTGAAAGCGAAGCGCCGAGAGAGAGAGCAAGGCGAAAATGCAGAAATGGCCAAGTATGACGAGCTGCTGATCATGGAACGATTGAATGCTGCAGCAAAGAAGGTCCAGAGCCTGCACAAGATCTGCCTCGCGAAACGTGAGCGCAAAATTCGAGAAGCCTTGCGCGAGCGCCACACGACAATTCTGAGCAATTTCGCCATGCATCGCGCTACGATGGGAAGGAAACACGTCTTGAAAACGTGGGTATTCTACGTGCAGATTCAGAAGCGAGAGCGCGTTGACGCTGCGAGTGTCATCCAGAGATGTGCTCGGGCATACATCAGCCGCCAGATTTACAAGCGCCTGCTGAAGAGGAAGCGAAACCAAGAGAAGATCATCGAGCTGTGCATCGGGAAGAAATCGACGAGCCTCAAAAGGGTTGTGTTGAAGGAGTGGGAGACTGTCGTAGCCGATATCCGACATGCAAAAGCCACCACAGCAACCAAAATCCAGTGCTTCTACCGCGCGTGTGTAGCTCGTCGAAGGTACAAAGCAGCACTGCGACAGCATAAAATCACTCTGGAGCTGATGAATCGAATGCTTTTCGACCGGAGTCATCGCCTCATGCTTACAACTTGGACGATGCTGTCGTCAAATGCAGTCTGGCACCGCATGCAGAAGCGCAGCAGTGCGATCCTCATCCAGAAGCGAGCGCGCGGCATGCGCGGAAGAAGAATCGCGAAGGCGATGCGCTCCCGAAGGCGTCGCGTGGAGGCAACAGTTCGAGCGATGCAGACGAAAAGTGTGAAGCAGATGCTTGCACTGGTCTTTCGCTCTCTGCAGCGGAACTTGGAAATGAAGTTTGAAGAGCGAGACTCTAGCGCAATCTCGATTCAGCGAGTGTTTCGTGGATTTCGAGCGAGAAAGCGCGTGCGCATCAGTCGAGAGTGTGAAAAGATGCTCGGCTCACCAGACCTGACTCTGAAGGCAAAGCCGCGAGCGTATGTCTTGCGCCTTTGCTTTCTAATCCTCGCCCGCTTCCCAGAGCAAGAAGCCAACGAGCGTACGCACTCCGCCTCAAGGACCCAGAGGTCATGGCGACTATGGTGCAAGCGGAGAAAACTCCGGGCTGCGCTGGCAAAGATCATGAAGAGGAAAGCGATCCTGATGCATCTTCAAACCACTTTCAAAACTCTCGCGAGGGTGTTCTTTTACGAGCTCAAGAAGCGAATCCAAGCACGAAAATGGCGACAGAATCGAGCAGCGCGAACGATCCAACGTGCTCTGCGTCTGTGGCTCACTCGGAGAAGGTACGTTCGCGTTCTGGAGAAGAAAGCCGAGTCCCATCAGCGAGCACAGCAGCTGGAGCACCAAAAGCGCAATTCCTGGTTGCTGAACGTGCTGCGAGCGTGGCGCAAAACGCTTGTCGATGAGAAGCAGCAGAGCCACCAAGCAGCAACAAAGATTCAGCGGATGTTCAGGGCAAAGATTGCGCAGTGTCAGGCATCCAAAGTGGTCGCGAAGAAAGCTGCTCAGGCTCGACTGCTGGCGTCCGTGACTCAAAAGCCGCTAGAGAGGTGCTTTCGGAAGTGGGAGTCACTGCTGATCGAGAAATACACACTGAGCGTACGGAGCGCATTGAAGAGTCCCATGTACTTCGATGACAAGCGCAGACTGGCGTCGAAAGCCGAGAGCAGGGGCTCCTCAAACGCAAGAGACTCGCGCACACTGGAGCAGGTATGTGATATCACGCACTGGTTATTGATCCATATGTTGTCTAACCTCAGTCAAATGCACTATCATCCAGCGAGCTGAAGTGCCGTCCTTGCTGTTCTACACGCTACTGAATCGAGTTCGCACAAGCGGGATCTGTCAGCTCTCGTTCGGGCTCTCGTTCAGTGAATTACAACTGCGTCAGCTTTTCGAGCTCTCGTCCAGCGTTATTTGCGATGGTGGCGGAAGAAACGCTCCAGGACACCTGGTTGAGCAGGTGATCGGCGGCATGCACAGCAGCGGCAGGTGTCCGATCCAAAAGCTAATCTTCTACAATGCGTCACTGGACGTCGCGTACGCCGCGAAGCTGAGCCATCTCCTGAGTCCTCCGAGCTCCTGCGTCGTCTCCCTGGTGCTCGGTAATATCCCTCTCCGCGTCGGCGCGCTCGTTGCGCTTGCTGGCGCGCTTTGCCACGGGTACAGCAAGTTGGAACAGCTCGTTCTCGAAGGCTGCGACATCGGCAGTGTCGGTGCTTCCGCGCTCTTCGAAGCCCTGGACCACAACAAGAGTCTGTGGAAACTGGATCTCAGCAGGAACCATATCTCCGACAGCGTCTGCAGCGCGCTGAGCCAAACAATGCTCGTCAACAGACGACTGACGGTGGGTTTGCTGCATCACGATCTCAATCGGTATCTTTCCAGGAGTAGTACTGATATGAAGCCTGATGTACTTGACGATTCATCCATTCATCCAGGTGCTCTGCTTGAACGAGAACGAGCTGAGCGACCGTGGCGTGCTGGGCTTCCTCGCACCGGCGCTGCAGGTCGCGGGCGGCACCTCGCGGCTGCAGCAGCTGGGGATGCGCCAGAACGCGCGCATCTCTCCGCTGGGACGAGCGGCGCTGCAACAAGCCGCCACGCACTTCAACGGCGTGCGCGCCACCACCAGTAATGCTGCCCAGAGTGATGGTCGCAGCTCACCCACTACGCCGCTGTCCATCACCTTTGACACCATCTGATTGGTCGAAAAACATTTTGAGCTCCCTGATTGGCTGATACCTCCTCGGCTGTTTGACTGGACCGGCATCCACTCGCAAGTCGAAGTTGTGGAAACCCACAAGAAACGGAAAAGCAGCGCCATCGCGCCGCCAGTTCATTTCCGATTCGCGCTCCGTGTCTGAACATCAGACCACCCAGCTCAGCTCCCATCAGCTCATCGCCTCGCAGCCATGTCGGACTCCCCTGTGACCAACCGCGCGCAAGTGGCGATCCTGGACTTTGGCTCGCAGTACAGCCACCTCATCGCGCGTCGCGTGCGTGGTACGTCAAGTGGCGCATGGGCGTGCTGCTGCTGCCGTTTTTAGCCACACTTATGCATCGATGCTGACGGTTTGTTTTGCTGTTGTGATGATACAGAACTGCACGTGTTCTGCGAGCTCTACTCGTGCCTCGTGGACGTCGAGGAGCTGAAGAAGCACAAGCTCACGGGCATCATCCTCTCGGGCGGACCGAACTCGGTCTACGACGAAGCCGCTCCGCACGTCCAGGCTGGCGTCTGGAAGCTCATTGAAGAGCTCAAGCTCCCTGTGCTCGGTATGTATGCTGCTGCTGCTTTTTTTCCCTTGATATATTGGCTGTCTCGTCTATGGTGCTACAAGCAGAAATGCTGACTTGGCCATTTGTTTCTTTGAATCATGAAAAGGTATCTGCTACGGTCTCCAGGAGCTGGCGTTCACCAACAACGGCACGGTTGCGCCATGCGAGCACCGTGAGTACGGCAAGGCGATCGTCACCAAGAACGGCAGCGCGCACGGCGGCCTCTTCGACGGTCTCCCAGACGAATTCCAGATGTGGATGAGCCACGGCGACAAGCTCACCTCGTGCCCAACGGGCTTCGTGGACATCGCGACCTCGGAGAACTCGCAGCACGCGGCCATCGTGAACGTGGAGAAGAAGTTCTACGGCATCCAGTTCCACCCAGAAGTGACGCACTCGCCGCTCGGCAAGAACATCTTGAAGAACTTCGTCGTCAACATCTGTGGCTCGCCAACCGACTGGGACATGAAGAACATCGCGGATGCCTTCATCGAAGAAGTGCGCGTCCGCGTTGGTCCACACGGCCACGTGATCGGCGCCGTCAGTGGTGGTGTCGACTCCTCTGTCGCTGCCGTGCTCCTGCAGCGCGCGCTTGGCGACCGCTTCCACGCCGTCCTGATCGACAACGGTCTTCTTCGTCAGAACGAAGCTGCTGAAGTTGTCGAGCGTCTGCAGAAGAAGCTGAACATCAACTTGAAGTGCATTGACGCCTCGGAGCGCTTCCTCACCGCGCTCAAGGGTGTCACTGAGCCAGAGACGAAGCGAAAGACCATCGGCAACCTCTTCATCGACTTGTTCCAGGAGGAGGCGGAGCGCATTGGTCACCCAGTCGACTACTTGCTTCAGGGCACTTTGTACCCAGATGTGATCGAGAGTATCTCGTACAAGGGACCATCTGCGACCATCAAGACCCACCACAACGTCGGTGGTCTGCCAGAAAAGATGCACTTAAAACTGATCGAGCCACTGCGTGAGCTGTTCAAGGACGAAGTGCGTGAGCTCGGTATGGCGTTGGGCATCGACGAAGAGAGCGTGTGGCGTCACCCATTCCCAGGTCCGGGTCTCGCGATCCGTGTGCTCGGAGAGATCAGCCAGGAGGCCCTCGAGACGCTTCGTCAGGCTGACACGATCTTCCTCGAAGAGCTCCGCAAGAGCGGACACTACAAGACCACGGGCCAAGCGTTCTGCGTGCTGCTCCCTGTCAAGTCTGTCGGTGTCATGGGCGATGGCCGCACGTACGAGAAGGTGGTCGCCATCCGCGCGGTCAGTACCTCGGACTACATGACCGCTGACTGGTACCACATGCCATACGAAGTGCTGGGCCGCATGTCCAACCGCATCATCAACGAAGTGCGTGGCGTGAACCGTGTGGTGTACGACATCTCGTCGAAGCCTCCAGCCACCATCGAATGGGAATAGACTCATCACGACGGAAGGATACAAGACCTGAAGACCGAGAGAGAAACCAAGAGAGAAGAGAGAGTACTTTGAGTCTAGGACAGACTTCCATATATAAAATATAGCGAGCATGGGGCACAGCTGGTGCTGCGTGTGGTAACTGACGGCGTTTTCTGACTGGCATCAAGCGTGGGTATTGAGAACCCATGCCCATTTGATCCCAGCCAGAGCGCGCGCGAGTCAGTGCCCACATTTGCAGCTTGCAGTGGTGATGCCCAATGTTCGCGCTAGATAACAAGTTGCAATCATGTAAATTATCAATTTCGCGTTGAATTGGTCGAGTTGGCAAGGTGATGAATAAATTTTGTCGAGGTTTCACCAAACCTGTCAGCGAGTACCATTTCCATAAACTCTATGGTGCTGGTGTTGAATCTCAGAAATGAACGCGGGAGAAATGTTGTTGCTGATCTTTCGATGACCGTAGAGCTAGCTCAAGAGAGTGACTTTTCTTGGGTTCCCCACTTTGACAACGAAGTTAGATGCAGCCACCATCGAACAGAACAAGCAAAAGGATGGCAAACCTCGAGTTTGCCAGAAGGCAGAGAGAGAGTCGAAAGCGAAGAGAGAGAGACTACTTTGAGTCTGTCTAGATGGCTGTACGGATAGCTTGCAGCGTGAAAAAAATACAACATTTGGCGAGACCAAATGTTGTAATTTTTCGATATCGCGTTGACTTGGTCGAATTGTCAAGATGATATTTATTGAGGCATGAACGTGATTAAATCTGTCGACGAGTACCATTTCCAGCAGCTCTATGCTGCTGTTGTTGAATCTCAACGATGGATGTGGCAGAGCCTCCTTGATGGGCATGTCGATGACCGTAGACCGCATGAGAGAAGAGTTCACTTCCGCTTCCTACAATCGACACCGGACTTGAGATTTCGTCGCCTCTGCCGCGAAAGTTTCCTTCTTCCCCCACGAGCTGAGTTCTGACTAGTAGGCGGATGTGCCAATGCACTGAGTTCGCGAGCTGGCCCAGCTTCTGAGATTCAGTCTACCGCAGTGGAGAGCGAGTAGAGATGCGTGAGCGGCGGTCTTTGCTCTGATTTGGAATAGGGTAGAGAGAGAGGGAGTGATTGAGTTGGAGTGTGTGGACTGGAGACGTTCAGTTTGACTGTGATGAGGGTTCGAGAGAAACGAAATCAATGGAGGTGGGCCATAGAGAGAGAGAGAGAAAGAGAGAGAAATTGAATGTGCTGATAGGACAGCACCGCAAAGGGGCGTGGTTGCCTGGTGCAAGAATGTAGCCATTCGAGTGTGAAGAGACTTCTCTCCCAGAGCTGGCACCGCATCCCGGTTGAAACAGACCTTTCTATACACCAACCCACTAAGTTCGCAGTACTTCAACAGAAGCGCTGAGTTCATTTGAATGGACTCGGAGGTCAGTGGCTCGCACAGAGCACAACTAACTTGTCATTACTCCGATATTTTCATACGCTAGCTAGCACAACCAGGTATTAAGAGTGTTGCCTATCGCGATCCCTCAAGCACACTGCTCTCTTCATCTCCATTTCTGCCAGCATACATAGAGAGAGCTCTTTGAAATTCACCTCGCCAAAATTTTCACTAAGTGCGTATATAGTATTCGTACTTAGCAAGATGATGGGGCCATGCTGAGAGATGCTGAAATCGACAAACCGCAGAGAAGCTCAAGCTCGTCTTGCTCAGAGCTCATGGCGCGTCGCTCTTCTCTCGCACCCGCAGATGCAGCGGCATCACAGCGAGGCGCCCAGAGACAAGCCGCAGCGGGTGCGGTGCCGGCGGTGCTGGTGGTGCCGGCACAGTCACTCGTCATAACGCAATTCGCGCCGTCCAGCGCAGCCGCCCACAGCCACACAGACGACGACACGGAGGAACAGCTCTCCCAGCCGCTCCTCTCGTCCAGCGACAGCCACCACCACCACCAGAGGAAGAGCTCTGGTACCTCATCCTCTCCATCGCCATCACTGTCACGCAGCAGCAGTAGACGCGGCGTCATGGCGCTTCCGCAGCTGAGCTCCCAGGGCGTGATCATCCTGCTCTGCCTGATCAACCTGGTCAACTATTTGGACCGCGGCATCATCCCCGGCGCGCCGGAGAAGTTCGAGCACTTCATCTCGCAGACGCTGCAGATCGAGGTGACGCAGCAGTCGCTCTACTTGGGCATCCTCGCGTCCGCGTTCATCGCCAGTTACTCGGTGTGCACGATGGTGTTTGGGTACCTGGCGCTCTCGAACCGTCCGTTCCGCACGATCGCGTTCGGCATGTCGGTCTGGGTCATCGCAGTGGTCATCTGCGGCATCGCCAAGTACACGGAGAGCTACTACGTGCTGCTCTTCGGCCGAGTGCTCTCGGGCGTCGGGGAGGCCTCGTTCCAG
>JAASFI010000184.1:0-46743 GCA_023333705.1 Globisporangium viniferum
CGTCGTGAAGATCGTTAAGGACATGCGCTGCAAGAATCCCAACTCGCTTGTGCTCTTCGCTGGTGACACAATGTCCCCGTCACTCTGGTCCGCGCAGTTCCATGGGATGCAGATGGTGGATGCGCACAACGCGATCGGCGTGGACTTTGCGAGTCTCGGCAACCACGAGTTTGATTTCGGCATCGATGCGTTCCTCAATGTCTCGAAAGCCTCCAAGTTCCTCTGGTTGAACGCCAACTGCTTTGAGATCAACTTGGGGCGGTTGCTGCGCGGCACGATCCCCAACGCGATCAGGACTTTCAAGAGCCGCAAGTTCGGGTATGTCCAGATCGGGCTCTTTGGCGTGATGTACGACATGAAGAGCTCCAACAAAGGGCTCTTCTGAACGGATCCACTTGAGGTAACGAAGGAGCAGGTGAAGCTCTTGAAGACTTAGAAAGTGGCCATGATCATCGCACTCACGCACCAGGAACTGGAAAACGACAACCGATTCTCCAAGGAAGTCGCGGGTGTCGACATCATCTACGCTGGCCACGACCACAGCTCCATGCTGCAGACGAATTCTGGCACGCCGTACTTGAAGGCGGATTTCGACTTCTGGTCCATCTGGGCGTCGCACTTGGAGTTCTATGGCGCAGCAAATGGTCTCGCAGCGTCGACACTCATGACGAATCGCGCGATTCCGATCCGCGAAGCTTTGCACACTGACCCGGAATTAAAGAAGGTGATCGCAAAGTACGCGCTCCAAGTGGGCGAGCTGACCTCCCGAGTGATCGGAACGCTCTGTGCGCCTTTGGATCTAACGAAGAATATCGTTCGAGGCAAAGATGCCGCGATTGGCGCCATTTTCTCGGACGCGTGCTTGTCGTTCTACGGAGAAGGCAGCGCGGACGTCGCGGTCACGAACGGTGGAGGCATCCGCACTGACATGATCTACGCTGCTGGACCCATCACCATAAGGCAAGTCATCGCGTGGTCGCCATTCAGAAACACGCTCATTGTGATTGAGACCGACGGCGCGTCGCTCAAGAAGTACGTGGTGTGAGAGGTGCTTGCGAGCTGCGGGGACAAGTCGACGCTCTCGAATGGACTCTACGTGCACCCGGCGGGCTTCAAGTACACGTTCGAGTGCACTGGCAAGGGCGTTGGTAAACTCACCGAGATTGAGTGGTTCAAGCACCTGACCCGAAATGGTCCTTGCTCGACACGAACAAGTTCAAGCTCGCGCTGAGCAACTTTCTGTACACGTCCGAGTTCTTGGTCACAACGGGAGCTGTTGTCAACAGAGTTGTCGTGAGTGAAGCCGAGGCGTCGCGTATTGATTTGGCGTTGGAGCTCCACGCGAAATCGTTCCCAGACTCGAACGTGTGTGCCAAAGCAGAAGGGCGTTCCCAGGTTTTGTCCGCGTATCTGTCATCAACGTAAAACATACAAGATGATATAAAGGGAGAAGGAAGTAGCTGAGCTAGGCAAACACAGAAACCAGGTTAATCCGCACAACAATCAAATTCGATGCTCATTTTGCCAAATGGATTCAAGGTCTACGCGGTTCAGATATGGCCTTGACTCACGCGGAATTGTGTGGTGGAAAACCACGCTGTATCGTGCAGCACTGCATCGCCTTCTTCCTGATCTTCGTACCATTCAATCTTCGCGTGGGTTTGGTTGAGAATCTTGAACAGTCCAAACCCATAGTTGGCTTGACGGAACGCCGACCACGAAGGTTGAGGATCGATGTACGTTGGCGCAAGTCCTTCGCGATTACCGCCATCTCCGACGACCCAATACACAATACCATCGGTCGCGATCTTCTCTTTGTACACTGGGAAGCTGCGCTCGTACGCGTGCACGTGACCTAGACACACAAGAAAGTGTTAACCCTCGGACTGATTTGACTTCATCACAGTGTTGCAAAACGTACCAGAGATGACGAGATCCACTTTGTGCTGGTACAGCAAGTCTTCCATGTTGTGCTTCATCGGCATGTGGGGCTCTTTGCCTTGGTGCGCAGCGTTGCTGTTGTACCAGGGTCCGTGCATGATGACACACATCCAGGGCGTGGCTTTACGGTCCACGTGATGCAGCAATTCTTCTTCGAGCCACTTGAACTGCAGTGATGCCTTGTCACTAGCAACGTATGGCGTGAGAACAATCACATGCAGCATCCCGACCCGGAAACTGTAGTACAGATTGCGACGCTGGAGATCACTGTGACTCTCGAATGGCATGCGGAAGCGCACTTGATACGCGACGAACGGGTCTACGTTAGCTTGGCACGGTCGTTCCACTTCGTGGTTCCCAGCAGCAACCATCCTATATGAAGACAAATTTAGTATAGAGTTAGATCGGAAAAGAAACAGATTTCCAAACATTATGAATCTGCTCTTGTTGGCTTGCATACCACGGCATCCGTGTTGCTAGTGGCTGGATGAGGCGTCCCCATCGATCCCAGCGGGGTTGCTCACTGTCCGCATATGAGAGATCACCTGCAAGGGTAATAGATGTTTAGAGACATTGCCACTCTGCATTGTGATAATAGATATGTGAACTGAGTGATAGTAAGTGGCACGAACCTGCGTGTAGAATCGCTGTGAGGCTAGGCTCTTTGGATAAATGGCGGAGCGTTTGCTCCGAGTACTTGGTTTGCCTGAAGACAAGACGAAAAGTGAGTTCACAAGACCATAACTGGGAATAGTAGACATGGCGTCACATATGTACGTACCCAAGATCTCCAATCACTCCGAACATGATCGGCGCCTGACTCCCAATCGGCAGTGCAGTCGTGAACGACAGCACATCGCTCCATCCAGCCTCTTCGTCGCCGCATTGATCTAGTACAACAGCAATATAGTCAGTCAGGCAATACGCACTCTTTCACATCACACGGTGCATCAGGGAAGGGGGCTTACAATAGTACGTCGTGCCGGAGAGTAGCCTGTCGCCATCGATGACCACGTGATGGAACCAGGGCGACGTGTACATGCAAAAGTCGTACTGTTCGCAAGGCGCGTCCGCGCGTGCCTCCATCGATAGGTTCGCTGCATTCTGCGCAAACCGCACAGTCGAGGTCTTGGTGCGCGACGCAGTCGCCCAGGAGATCGTTATGCCGACGCGCTGCATCTCATTGCTATTATATTGGAGTGCAGCTGCATCGCGTGCTTTCACAGGACGGTCTGCGAGCGCGATGTGGATCTGCGTGGGCGGCGCGTGTGCAGCGAAGAAGTCGTGCTCGAAGACGGACGCTCTCCCGCTATCCGCAGACATCATGGCCACCAGCATACACAACAACAGCGACAGCATCGCCATCGGAGGCGGCATATTGCGCTTCTTGCTTCTTCTCTTCGCTTGCTTCTCTCGTCGGTTGTCAATTGCGGAATGGCCCACTTCAACCACGAGAAGAAGGAAAAACGTTCCCCGATCTTTTCTCTGGGACCACGACCAAAATTAAATGTCCCACAGTTAGTAAAATTTATTGTGGGACACCAGGTGGAGCGGCCCAGTCGGCAAGTTGCCTTTCACTTCAACCAAATGCAGACATGGATCAAATTGCGGAATTGGCTTGGAAGAACGAAACAACAAGAAGGTGGCAGGTTGATGGAGCGCCGCATGTATGTGGGTGTACGTCTTACGTGTGTGTGTATGTGTGTGTGTATGAGCGTGTACATTTGATAGATCCGCATACAATGAATCATAACGATGGAAAATGCTGTTCAAGCTGGATCCTCACGCTACTGGTAAGAGAGCGCCATTGAGACGCAACAACAATCGTTGTACGATGCAAATTATGGATTGAAAGGCTATTTTTTGTCTCTAGTTCGCTAGGTTCACGTCGATGGCGCCGTTTTGGATGCGGTAGCTCGTGGTCGTGACCCACGCGCTGTCTTGCAGACTCGCGTCGCCGACTTCCTGGTTCTCGTACGACTCGATGACGCCGTGGGTGGCGTTCACCGCCTTGAAGAGTCCGAAGCCGTAGTGCGCCTGGCGAAATGCTGACCACGCGGGCTTAGGCTTAATGAACTTGGATGCAAGCCCCTCTCGGTTGCCACCGCCGCCGAGCACGACGTAGATGATGCCGTCTTTGCGCACCTCTTCCTTGTACACGGGGAAGCTGCGCTCGTAGGCGTGGACGTGTCCCGCGAGTACGAGGTCTACTTGGTGCTGGAACAGGACGTCCTCCATGGCTTTCTTCATGATCACGTGCTCCTCCATGCCCTGGTGCGCAGTGTTACTGTTGTACCACGGACCGTGCATCAAGACAGTGATCCAGGGCGTGATCTTGCGGTCCACTCGATCCGTCAACTCCTGCTCCAGCCATTTGTACTGGTCCGAAGACGCGTCGAACGCCACGTACGGAGTCAAGATGATCATGTGCACCATGCCCAAGCGGAACGCGAAGTACAAATTGCCGCGCTGAAGCGGGTCGAGCGGGTCGTATGGCATCTTGAAGCGCTCTTGGTACGCCACGAACGGGTCTTCCTTAGGCTGACACGGGTGCTCTTTCTCGTGGTTCCCGGCAGATACCATCCTGATCAGATCAAGTACAGCACGAGTCCAAGGATGAGCACATAATGCGAATGTGTGGCGTGACGTCTTAAGAGCTAGCGTGCTCACCATGGTATCGTTGACGCGACGGGCTGCACGAGGTTACCCCAGCTGTCCCAGCGCTCCTGGTTGTTGTCGGCATACGAGAGATCGCCTGTTGCAGCCATCGAGCAAATGCCATCAACAAATGGATCAAGACTATCTCCATCGCATTGCAAACTGATTCGTACCTGCGTGGACAATGGCGCTCATATCCGTGCGACTTGCGAGGTGACGGAGTGTTTGGTTCGAGTACATTGTTTGGCTATCAAATATTATGGGGCAACGTTAGTACTGATTGTGTGCGCGCGTGGCAGGCGATCAGAGCCTAGAGCTACGCACCCGAGGTCTCCAATCACCCCAATCGTCACCGGAGTCTGGCTCCCGACCGCGACCGGAGTTCGAAATGAGGCCACCCCGCTCCAACCGCCTTCTTCGTCACCGCATTGGTCTACATACACAAGCGAAATAATGCGTTAGAGCCTCACACTGGACTGGGAGTGGTGTCAAATCCAACTTACAATAGTAGGTCGTGGACGGCTCCAGCTGGCTCGAAGGAATGGCAACGTGGTGGAACCACGGCGACGTGTACTTGCAGAACACGTACTGCTCGCTCAGCGATTTTCCGTGCACGAAGCTCGAAAGATCCGAAGTGCTCAGTCCGAACTTGATAGTCGAAGCCTGCGTTTGAGTCGCAGTCACCCAGGAAATGGTGACTCCGAGCTTCTGAGCGTTTCCTCTACCTTGCTGTCGTTCCAAGTCGGCTAGCGCGACGTGCACTTGCGATGGCGGTGATGGGGCAGGTCGCGAAGTAGAGATCGCATTGTTGGTGCTGTCGAGGGTTAGAGACGGTGGCGAAGTCAGGCTCGTGACTATCGTGGTGGTCGCGATGTACCCGACTCCCAGGATCACGAACAATCCCGTCATGAGCACAGCCGCGAGCATGCGTCGAGTCGACTGGACGCGATGCACTGGGAGATCTGGTACAATGTCACCACCACTCGCTAGCGATCGCCTCTCTTCACCATCGAAGGAGCCATAAGTCGTCGGCATTGACATCGGAGATCGCATCTGAGTGAGCAGATACGAGCGAGCAGATCGATCAATTGGCTGGCTGACGGGTTGGCTGGATGGATGGCCAGTGGATTGAGGAATGAGAAACACAGGCGGCGGTGGTGTTAACGACTGAACCAAGCGGCGAGGTGGCACTCGAAATGCCATCGATCGCAAAATAGACCATCATCTATTTTGCGATTGTGAACCCATGTTCGAAACGGTCGGCATCAGAAAAGTCGAAGGCTCTATCCCCATTTCGAGATTCGCTCTTGAATCTCGCTCGAGCTCTCTCGCTCGTTTGCCAGGCTATATGATAGGTGGTTGCACCGTTTGAAGGCTGTTTGGCAGGTGTGAGAGTGTGAAGTTGAAGCGCATGTCGCAAAATCCCATCGCGAAAGAAAAGGGATGATCCAACGGTCAAGAGGTTGCTTAGTAGTTCATGATGCAGATCTCCGTCACGACACCATCGTCTCCGTCATCGATTGTACCTCCGTTCCAAGGCACTGGCACCAGCAGGACTTCAGGCGCTGCGACTCCAAGTACGTCAGGGTCGATCGGCGGCGAGTCCCACGTGAATGACGCGAAGTGGCAGGTCAAGTACGGCTTTTGGAACGACCTCGATGTGCTCTACAACGACTTTCCCGCGCCAAAGAAGCCTCGCATTCCGTCTCAGCAGCTTGATGGACCGCAGGAATGGTAAGCTGAAGAACCACTGGACTATGGTGTTGGTGCAAAGTTGGCGTTTGGCTGACTGTTTGTTCGTTTTCAGGATGAAAAGGATGGTGCCGACGTCCGTCGAGTCGTTTCTGGGAAACCCCACGGCGATCCAGTGCCTTCACGGGCTCCAGAGCGGAGACGTGAACCCGCTGACGAACTTCATCATCAGTATGAGTGACATCAGCGCTACCAAACTGTAGATATGTCCAGCGTTGGAGGCTCTGATCGAGTGTTTTGTCCAAATTCTCACTGAAAAGGGAGGCGAGTGCACTGGCAAACTATCGTTCATCGGACTGCTGAAGCGCACGCTGTTGGTGTCCGGATTTGATCCGCCGTGTACTTTTGGCTCCGTGAACGCCAAACACTTTGAGTACGAGTACCACTTGGATTCTTCACGTGGAATCAAATTTGGTTGCTAAGCTCTCCAGCGTCACCTTGATTTGTATACGTGAATACATGCGCAGCGAGAAAGATCTGCTAATGAAAATCGAGGACTTTGTACGCCGCGTCGACCCGCACAAAGTCAGAGCAGCGTTCCTGGTCGTCGAGCGATTCGAGGCGTGCGTTCAATTGCTTTTCTGGATCAACCATGGCTTAGGTCCTGAATTCACTCCTGTATATTTGAAAAATGCAGAGTCACGCCAAGCACCCAGCAACATTTCTTGCTCCCGATTCTCCAGGACGCGAACGCCAAGAGCGTGTTTCTTATCCTTCACGTGCGTCCCGATGTCAGCAAAATCGCCGAGCAGATCAAGCAGCGGTCCACGAAAGTGCACCTGCACCAGCTCAAGCCCATGCAAGTGCGCACAAAGCTCCTGCTCGTTTGCAAACAAGAGAAGGTGGGTGGGTACTCTCCATTTACGAACCTGAACGGTTGTCTTCGGTCTTGCTGTACGAATTAAGGTTGACCTGATCTGTCTTTGTGGTGCAAACGTAGATCGGATTCACGCGAGACGGCCTCGAAGAGCTGCTCAGGCGCTGCGAACATAAGCTTCTGTCCAGTATGGAGAAGCTGTGCCAGGTGTTCCTCGCACAGTTTTTCATCTCGCTTCCAAACGTTCAGAAGAAAATTAAAGCCCGGGAAATCAACAACGCCAGCCAGCTGGAGCCACCAAAGCCAAAGCCCAAGAGCAAGATCAAGAGCAGCCTACTCAAGCACAGAAAGCCCGAGGTGCTGCCGTTCCCACTCTCGGTTCTCGAGATGAGCGAACCGCTGCGACGGTGCAAAAAGTGCACGTTGCTGCCTCCGTGCTCGCATGTCTCGCTGGAAGCGCTCTATGATAAGATCCAGCGCATCCGAAACCTGTACCCGCACCAAGACGACGACGACGATGACGATGCTACAGATACTGAGGGTGGAGTGAAATCTCAATCTCAATCCCCATCACCACCACCGCCTGAAATGTGCCCGTCGTTCCTGAACACCGGCGTCTGCAGCAACATCCAGTCGCTCGGCCGCTGTCGCTACGCACATTCGCTCGCTCTCCACAAGATCGACACTTCGCAGATCGTCAAGCGCTGCAAAGTGCACACGCTACCTCTCCCCTGCACGCACTGCGCCAACGTCAGCGCCATCAAAGAGGAGCTGCGAGCCGAGATCAAGCTCTGCATGCAGCTGGAGGCGCAGCTGCGCGCGCGTCGCAAGCAGTTCTCGGAGCTCGAGATGACCAAGTCCCTCTTTGTACGCGACCGCGCCAAGAGCGTCAAGTGGGGAGCTCAGAAGCGCGAGTTTGACGACAAGCTCGCGAACTTTGAGGCTTCTCTATCGAGTTTGCGGACAGAGATTGACGCGCTGGGCAACGAACTCCTGAAGCGACAGGCGCGACGCGACCAGCTGGAGAGCGACAATGAGCGCGGCACCAGCCATGGGACGCTATCATTATCATCCAACGCACGTCGAGCATAAACGACCATTATCTACAGTACAATCACATAGCGGATTTCCATTTTATAGCCCACCCCGTGTAAACTGCATCTGTCTTTGGCCACCCTGCATCTGCATTTGCTGGCGCTCGTCACTCTGTTTCTTCTGCGCGAGCGCGATCGCGTCGCTGTACTCGTGCAGCGGCATGGCGTACGGATCGAACACCTGCGGGTCAAAGTTGGACTGGAGCTCGTCGATGCCAAAGTACGCGACCACCTTCTCCAGGATGTATGGGTTCTTGACGTCCTTCTTGTCGCGCAGACTCGCCTGGAAGTTGCTATTTGAGCCACTGCGCTCGCTCTGCGCCGCGATGTACTTGCGGATGCGCTCCTGGACGTCGGCGTCCGCGTGCGCATCGGACGGCTCGGGCGGGATGCCCGCGCGTGCGAGCGCCGCCTCCAGCTCGTCGTCTTCACTGGTAGCAGCAGCATGAGCAGCAGGCTGTGGCGATGGCACTGAGGCTTCTACGTGACTCTGCATCGTGTCGTCTTCCTCCTCTGACGAGGAGCCATAGCCGGCGAGCCCCAACGAGTTCATCGCGCACTTTCCTTTCTTGTTGGTTCAGTTGATGAATGAGGGCTGGCCAAAAATGACCCCACCGCGATACTTGCCTTACAAATACCTATACTAATTACATAAACAAGCCATCCCATGTTGCTTTATTTTTTGTCTGCGAAGCGACACTTTTTGAATTTGACCTGGGAAGAGAAGTGAATCATGTCGAACCCACTGGAGCGAATCCAGGAGCAGCGCGCGCAGCGGCTGCTGGACGCGCTGCAGAGCGACCTGCGCGCGCAGATGCGCTCTGAGAAAGGCGAGAACGGTGTGCGCGTCACCAGCGCGCAGGAGAACGCGCGCGTGCGCATGAAGAAGCGGCTCGCGAAGCTTGCCGACCCATCTTTTCGCGAGAAAGTGTGGAACTCTTCGCTCATTCCGCAATACGAAGGCCAGGCGATCCAGAGTTTGCCAAAGACAAGGGTGTTCTGGGAACACGTAGACGTGAGCTGCTGGACCAAGAAAGAGCTCGACGCCGCCTGTCAGCTGTTGGATCTTGATACCTACGGCAAGAAGCTGGAGCTCGTCGCGCGCATCCAGGACTGGGTGCATGAGCCGGAGCTCCGCGCGAAGCGAGAGCAGCAGCAGATGCTGGACAAGCAGCGCGACGCCGTGCTGGGTTTGTGTTTGCGTGCTGCTGCTAATAGCCGGTGGCGGGGGCTGTGTGTGTATTAACGTGCGTGTGGAAATACTCTCTCTCTCTCTGTACGTAGCATCAGGTCGCGTGTTTGCGTTCGGGAACAACTTTAATGGCGAACTCGGACTGGGCCATCGTCGGAATTGCGAAAGCCCGACTGAGATTGAGAGTCTGCGTGGGTGCCGAATCACCAAAGTGATCTTGGTGGGTTCTTTCATTTCATACTCCTGTTAGTAGTAGTTATGTTGTGTGGCTCCGCAGCTTACTCGATGCTCCCTCTACACATATCTGTTCTCCTGATGATGTCGGTGAATGAAAGTAGGGCTTTGATGCGAGCTTTGCGTTTGCATTTGGCGCCGACGACCGGGTCTTTGGCTGGGGCGGTGGAGGCAAAGCGCTCTTTGATAGTTCCACTTCGCCACAAGCGCAGCGTGAGACCGAAGAGGTGCAACACAAGTCTCACTGTCCAGCTCTTGCAGATCCGAGGGGTTCTAGTGTCATTTCTAGTGGTAGCAAACCCTCAACAGCAGCCTGCTTCTTGTATCCGCGCGAGATCTCGCAGCTCCAGCAGTACCAACGGATCACAAACCTGGCGTGCGCTCGAAGGGACGGTCACATCGGATTTACCACTGATATTGGACACTGCTACATGTGGGGGAGGGGCGACTACGGCGAACTCGGCATCGACATGCAGGGACCAAGCGGCAATTACAATGCTACTACCACAGCCAGTTGCAGAGCGCTCATGGCCTCTCCAGTCCACGTGAACCACTTGCAGAGCTTCAAGATCAAGCACGTGAGCGTGGGCAACTGCCACTCGGCGGCGGTGACGACCAAAGGCGCGCTCTACACCTGGGGCGGCTGCTGGAGCGGCCAGCTGGGGCTGGGCGAGTCGAAGCGCGCGGGCGTCAAGGACAAGCGTCAGCAGTTCCTCTTCCCGTCGCCGACGCTGGTTGAAGCCTTCCACGGCAAGCAGCAGATCACGAAAGTCTCGTGCGGCGCTGTCCACACGGCCGCGATCTCACATGAGGGCCAGCTGTTCACATTCGGCTGTGGCGACGGTGGGCGACTGGGACTTGGCGCCAACGGTGGCGACTCGTTCCACCCGCAACTCGTGAAGCCGCTGGAGCGCGACTTTGTGTTCGATGTCTGCTGTGGGAGTTGGCACTCGCTCTGCCTCGTGCGTTCTCGAGAGACGAAGAAGGTGTCGGTAGCGATAGGAGGGACGCGGGATTCGCGTCGAGAAGGGGGTTCGAAAAGGGAAGGAGAAGACGAAGGGCCAAGTGGATTCGTGTTCGCGTTTGGAAGCGGGCTGCAAGGACAGGTACGTATCTGTGAGGGTATTCAAACAGCCTACTATGGAAGGGGGCGAATCAACTACAGTACACTTGCAAATGCGGCTTGTGGTCCTCACAGTGTGATCTTTGTGTGACAGCTTGGCCTCGGAAAGCAAAAGATCGCAGCACTACCAAGTACGTCCTTCTCGACAACGTTTGTAGCCCATTTCACGTCACGATCTGATATGCTCGTTTTTTTCTCCTTGTGTGGCTGTTGTGAATGCACCTGAATAGCCCGGCTTCCTGACTTGTACCACCGGAAGATCCAGTGCAAGGCGATCACAGTGTCCTCGCACCACAGCGTGGCGCTGAGCAGCGACGGGAACCTGTTCACTTGGGGGCAGAACACTTCCGGGTGTCTCGGCCGCCAAACTTTGGATGGCGCGATCGATTCCGCTGAGCCGGACCTGGTCCAGCGCTCGTCCACTGCGATGCATGACTTTGGCGTGGGTTCGATCATCTCGATCGCTGCGGGCGACCGATTCACGCTGTTCGCCACGGGACCCTGGGAGAAGAAAGAGGAGCAGGAGAAAGCGCACTTCCACTTCCAAGAGAAGCTCAACCGGCACTCCAAGTTTGAGTCATGAACGTACGATTTCTGTGAAAAGCGAGTTGTCGACAGGCGCTAGCTAGCAATCTCTTTATCCAGTCAAACCTGAATGACTGGCACAAAGTTTGACACCGTTTGCGGTGCATGCCTAGCTCTCATGTCCAAGCCGACTCCGTCATTGCTCATGTTATTCACACCCGCACCATGAAACCTCTGCCTTGGTTGATGAACATCCAATAAAGCTAACGATACCCGAGGTACATTTCTGGTTTGACAGGACGATGAAAAGCTACTTTTGGCTCTCCATATCCGATCCAAGCACCACTTACCTTCCCAACCCAAGAACGCAGCAGAAAAGGAAAACTGCCTGGGCTTCCTTTCTAATACGTCCCTCCTGAGCTGTTTTTGGCACCCCGTCGTTGCTGATCTCACGTGACGGTGTTAGTCATAGTTTGTGATCTCACCAGTGCCCATCGAGGTCTCAGTCATCTAGGTCCTTACGTGGCTGTAACCAACCACCAAACGCGAGCATTCATTCGGTTCGGTTCGAGCCAACACACAGCACACGATGAGCTGCGTCGTGCTGCTCCGCAAGACCGTCCGCGCGTTTGAGAAGATCCAGATCGACCTCCAGGGCCAGTACTCGGTCGAGCGGCTCCGGGACTTGAGCGCCTACTGCGCCAACACCAGCAACCTCCGGGTCTTCTGGGTCCTGGCGAGCATGCCGCTGCCCTGCCTCGCGCTCATCACGCTCATAGAGCTCATCCCGATGCAGGACCCAGCACTAGGACTGAGCCACAGCGCGCTGTTCTTCATCCGCTCAGCAATTGTCGGCTTCGTGATCGCTCTGGCGCTTCTCGACGAGCACCGACGCTTTGTGCCGAGCCTAGCGATGAGCTTCCGGACTACTTTGGTTATGGCGCTGCTCGTGACATGCCTCACGGCGGGCTACGAGGTCGGTCTAGCGCACCTCATCGGGTATCCGCTGCCGTTCTCGATCATCCTGAGCTCTCCAGTCCGGTTTGCCGCGATTGGGATCGTGTTTGCGCTCTGGTACGGCAAACCGCTTTGGCGAGACACTGGTGTGCGCCAAGAGCTCTTTGCGTGTCAGCGAAGACTCGCGCCGCAGACCTTGTTCGTCGTCCTCTACCCGCTCTACAACTTAGCGTTCCAGAACCTCCAGGTCTCGGCTCAGACCGCGTTCACGTTGCTATTGCCAATGATCAAAGTGGTGACCAAGAACCTGATCGCGCACGCGTTCGTGGACATGGAGGACGCGAAGCCCGAGATGGTGATCTTCAATTGCGAGGTCTTCCACGCGCTGTACGTGTCTGTGTGTTTGCAGAGCTCGCGGTCGGCGTACGCCACGATATTGCTCATGGGCATGGACTTTGTCCACTTCCTGGCGTCCATGTCGGACGTCCTGCGGATGCTGAGGACTATCACCACGCTGCAAAGGCATGTCCTCGGAAATGAGCTCCCGGTCCAGACGATAGCAGCTCCTACAAGAGGTCTCCTCATGACTGAATCAGCGCTCTTCATCCTTGACAACGACGCTCGAATCGCGAGACACCCGAGTGTGATTGGCGTCGCCCGCAAGATCGACGTGATCGTGAAGCGCACTGGCACGGTCCAGCTTTCCATGCGAGAACGGTCCAAGCGCCTGATGCGGATGTTCTCAGCCACTCGAGTCTTCCCAGCACCCAATACGTTATCACTCTCGCACTCCCCTCAGGGCACACCTGTGAGCACACGTGACGCTGAAGAAACTACTCGGGGTCCTACCGTCACAGCCATTTCGCAAGTGTCGCCGAATGGTGGACTTCGGACTGCCGATAGAGCCATTTCGACACGGTCGGTGGTCACGAAGGTCAAGTACGTGCAGCAGATCCTGCAGCTGCTGCACCTGGTGGAGTTCGTACTCCTGATTGAGCTGATGGAGGTAGTGATCCCCGTGATCTACTGTCGGTATACCCTGCTTGTTCCATGGATCCACCCAAATTTGGTTTTGAACCACCCTATTAACCCTGTCGTCGTCTGCTACCCTCGGATTCCTTGTATCCTTGTAGGCGGCTACCTCATCGCAGCCTTCAGCCTGCCGAATCGCGACTACTACGCGCTCTTCAAAGGCGTCGACGAGGACGAAATCTGGTGGAAACTTGCCAACGTGCTGCTCTACGCACTGATCGAGTTCGCGTCGTTCCTCTTGTTGGCGATGACGCTGCAGTACAGGACTCGGATGCCTTCGTTCCACCAAGTAGCGTTCGCGATCGAGTCCCAGTGGGGCCACGTGCAGGCGAAGATCCTCGTCTGGGTACTTTTCACGATCCAGTTCCCGCTCGAGCATTTCGGTAAGCGCGAGGGAGGCATCCTTAGAACCTACCACCAGTCATTGACTCGTTGATCATTGGTAGGGCTAACCCGGGTTTTTGTGCGTATGGTTCCCCCCAACTCCAGGCGCGGACCCAACGTTCAAGTTCGCGTGGCTCAAGAGCAAATAAGGGTCTACTGTACATTATTGTTTTCTTCTTCGGAGCGACGATAAACCTGGCAACAAACAACAGACGCAGCAGCTTTGCATTTGGAGGCAAGTAAGCCTACGGTACGTCAGTCACCTGAGTAATGCCCAAGATCGAGTCAACCAAATGGAGGTCTGAAGACTTGATAACAAGAGATTCGCGACAGCCTGGTGGTGATGTTCGTCGCACACGCTCGTGCGTTCATTGTATTGAAAAGGCGAAACTCTTATGCGAGAGAGAGAGAGAGAATGCTTGCAACCGCACCTTCTCTCTCTCTCTCGTGGTTTCAATTTGTCCATAAACGCTTGTGGGTTTGCTCTCGCCATTACTCGCTGTCCTCGTCATCATGACTCACGAGAAGATCATCTCATATCCTATCTAGGTAGGTAGGTCGTCTGTGTACTACAGTAAGTACTCCCAAACAAAGTCTACGTTAGAAGACACTTAGAACGACACCTTCGAGCGGCCCTCGGCCTTGAAGCAGACGTCGGCGTTCGGGAGCGCCTTGATGTACACTTCGAGCGCCGTGTCGATGCGCGAGGCCTCGGCTTCGCTCACGAGCACCTTGCTGACCACGGCGCCGGGCGTGAGCAGGTACTCCGTGTTGTAGAGGTAGTTGGAGATCGCGAGCTTGAACACGTCCGTGTCGAGCACCGGGCCTGTGCGCGTCGGGTGCTTGAGCCACTCGATACTCGTGATGTCGCCGGCCAGCAGACCCGTGCACTTGAACGTGTACTTGATGCCGCCCGGGTGCACGTAGTAGCCGTTGAGGTTGACGAAGTTGGCGCCGCAGCTCGCGAGCGTCTCCTTCTTGATATACTTCTTCATCGACGCACCGTCGGTCTCGATCACCACGAGCGTGTTGCCGAACGGCGACCACGAGATCACCTGGCCGATCGTCAATGGACCCGCCGGGTACGTCGTGTCACTGCGGATGCCGCCGCCGTTCATGAGCGCCACGTCCGCGCTGCCTTGGCCGTAGAACGTCAGACTCGCGTCCGAGAAGATCGAGCCGATCGCCGCGTCGTTCGCGCGCACGAGCTTGTTGGTCACGTCGAGCGTCTCGCAGAGCGTGCCGATGACGCGCGCGTGCAGGAGACCGATCGTGGTCGCGTAGTCCGCGATGACCTTGTCCAGCGCCGGGTCCGACGGCATCTCCTCGATGATCGGGATCGCGCGGTGCGTCATGCGCGTGTACGCCGTGAGTGTGCCCGAGGCGGCGAAGAACTCGAGGCGCGAGGACCAGATCGAGCGGAAGTCAAAGTCCGCCTTGAGGTACGGCGCGCCAAAGTTGGTCTGCAGCATCGACGAGTGGTCGTGGCCGGCGTAGATGAGGTTCACGCCCGTCACTTCCTTCGAGAACCGGTTGTCGTCCGCCAGATCCTGGTGCGTGAGCGCGATGATAAAGTCCACCTTCTGCGCCTTGAGCAAAGCCACTTGGCGCTTCGCCGCCTCGAGCGGGTCGGTCCAGTACAGTCCCTTGCTGGAGTCCTTCATGTCGTACATCACGCCGAAGAAACCGATCTTGATCGTGCCGAACTTTGGGTCCGTCAGCGTCTTGATCGCACGCGGGGTCGTGCCGCGGAGCAGCGAACCCGAGGCGGCTTCGTAGCAGTTGGCGTTCAGCCACGGGAAGTTCGTCGCCTGGGACACGTTGAGGAAGCCTTCAATGCCGAAGTCGAATTCGTGGTTGCCGAGACTCGCAAAGTCCACGCCGATCGCGTTGTGCGCGTCCACCATCTGCATGCCGTGGAACTGGGACGACCAGAGCGATGGCGACATGGTGTCGCCGGCGAAGATCACGAGCGAGTTGGGGTTCTTGGCGCGCATCTCCTTGACGATCGGGATCACGCGCGATGGGCCGCCGAGCTTGACGCCGTTCACTTCGTCCTGCAGCATCTCGTACACGTCGTTGTACGCGATCACATCGACGATCGCCGTGACGTTGCGGAGCGCATCGGTGGCGGACGGCGCGCCGACCACGACGGCGAAGACAGCGATGGCGAGAGCGCGGAAGATCTTCATGCTTCTCTCTTTTTTCCTTTTGCGGGGGTGTTGAAGTCCTACGAGCTCGGAGGTTCTAATGACACGGAGACTGCCAGTTGGGGAATGAGCGGAAAGGAGGAAAGGAGGAAAGGGACTGACTGACTGGTCTTCTCGCCCCGCTCGCTCTCGTTCCATCACGTCGCGATCGCTCATCCTCAAGTGAGTGCGTGCAAAGAAGAGCTCTGTACCGTAGCGGGTGAGGAGTGCGGTGTCACCTTCCGTCTTTCATCCTTCAATCGCTTGCAGAATTGATGTGTTTGTAACAACACAACACCCCCTTTCCTCACCAGCGCGCTGCACCAGCGGACGATCGCCCGTTCGTCGTCTGCGGGTGAGCGTTCGAATTCTAACCGCACTCGGCCATAGAAAGCGCGCGTGGGGATCCACAGCCACACAAGAACAGACAGCAAGCCATTTTTGTGTAGCTCTTCCCAAAAGATTTCTGAGAGGTGTTGCAGCAGGTGAGACCATCGGGAGACGAGGAAGCCAGTTCCGTGTCAAAAGTGGTGCTCATCCGTCCCGCCAATATTCCTTATCAAGTATAAACCCTTTTATAATATCCTAACTAAAATAAATGTATGCTAAAACGGTTTTATGCATAGGAAATAACCAGCTACTCAATATCAGGTTATCTGAGACTAAAACCGCTTCACCTGGTTTTGACACTTTCCGGCCATCTGCTTCAACGATCAGTTTCGAAACCGCGCTGCAGCAACTCTTTAAGTTTGCGGCAGGGATTCTGAGTGGGCCACGTCGCTCCACTGACGCGCACCCCCACATCCAATCCTTCAAACAGATCCTCCGCGACGATACACATGTCCACCAGCTTTGTCCCCATCCAAATGCATACACATCGGCATGATAACGCTTGCCGTTTGATCTCTCCTAAGCGCGCGGATCCCATCTCTGCTCACAGTGACAAGCAAACTGCGCCATCAACGTATCTACGGTACAGTACCCACTTGACTAGCATGATAGAGTTTGATCAGAAAATCAGCCAGCTTCTAATTTTCTTCTTTTGACTCGGATCCCCAGAAGAATGAAAGACTGTCACATTGAGATGATGGTGGTTGGTTCGCATCCTCCTTCGTGCTGACATTCAGTTGCACCGTACAGCCTGCACGCATTCACGCGCGCACTTTTGTGTGACAACTGTCCGTGACCACCATAGTCTGAGCGAAGTCAATGCACTTTTGCAATGGAGATTCATCGTTAGATTCACGTCGTTGAATTTCAATCTCAAATCGTTCAGCAAAAGAGTGAGAAATCACTTGGAGACTTCGCCATCATATCAAAGAGACCTTACAGTACGTTTAGTGTAACTGAATCCTTTTCACAGTTAATAATACATCCGTCTACATCCAGGGATAGGGGTATCTGTTGCAGAGACAAGCCAGAAGTCAGTTAAAGATTCGAGAAACCGATGTCAAATACCGGTATCTGATCTCAGCTTTGGTTCAGAATACCAGTATACAAAATCAAAGAGATCATCAAAACAGTTCCATCTTTAGCCTGTGCCACTGTGGTCAGAGGCTGTCCGCATCCTGTCACCATGAAGTTGCCAGCCCATTCGGGTGGTCTGCATTTGATTTGCAATGGTTGTGGTCGCTTGAATGTCCGTCCAGCTGCAGACGGCAAGACACTGGCCTGGCGGGATGGTTGTTTTGTTGTTTGTGGTTGTAGAGCCAGATCTCCTGATTGCGGTGGCGTCAGAGAGAGAGCTCTTTTCATCCGAAGGCACCAGAGCTCCATTTCATCCGAAAGTAAATCCGCGATTTGGAAAACTCAAAGAGCTCCTTGTGCGCTCCATGTGCAAATTCAGTTGTTGTTGGTTCTGCTTGGGTGGTGCGGAGAACCTTTCCGCTATCACTATCGGTCTATGGGATGAAGAAGGGAAACTTTCAATTGGGATATATACCTTTGGGTATCCTCCCGATTTGCTCGTTCTTATTGTGACCAAGAAGCTTGTGGTTCATCATTACTATGCGAGCCAGAGCTCTCGAGCTTCGAGTCAGGAAGGGGCGTGGGCATGCACTTCAAAGTCTCAGGTCCCATTTCGTGAGAGACTGATCTGCCATTCAGGTTTTCTTCATCCACGCGAACCTGAACGTCGGGTCTGCGCCTACAGCCAGCAGCACAAATGAAAAGTGGCAAACCCCCTCAGTATCCCAACTTCAGCAGTCCACCAGTTGGTAACAGACCAGGGTAGTATACTGTATACCGAAATGCTCGAACGGCAGTTGGATCGTGAACACCACCCAGGCGAGGATCTTCGCCTACACGTGGCTCCACTGGGACTCGATCGCGAACGCCACTTGGTGGAACATGGACACTCGAGTCTTGTACTGCAGCGTCATCGCCAGCATGAGGAACGACGCGAACTCCATGAGCGCGTAGAGCAGCACGTTGCCGGTTTTCGACTAGATCGCATCGTTTTCAACGCCTTTGAAGAGCGCGTAGTAGTCGCGATTCGGCAGGCTGAACGCAGCAACGAGGTAGCCGCCTAGGTAGTTTCCAAGGTAGACAGAGGTGGCCGAGTCAGTTAGAGATAGCTAGGTAGGTATTCGCTATTCGACTCAGACAAACAAACAAACATGGAGAAAAGAGCACTGACAGTAGATGACGAAGATCACCACTCCATGAACTCGATCAGGAGCACGAACTCGGCCAGATGCAGCAGATCCTGCAGGATCTGCTGCACGTACTTGACCTTCGCGACCATCGCCTGAACGGGAGCTGCCGATACTGTATCGGGACCTTGAAGGGCTTTGTGTCCTGCTCCAGGTGACGAGGGCTCCGCTCCTCGCATCGGGTAGGTAGTACTGCAGTTGCTGGAAGTGCATCGACAGTTGGCAGTGGCCACACTCTTGAAGACCCTCGTACTGGGGACTCGCTGGCGACGTCAATGTCCCTCGCGCTGGTCACTGCTGCCGGCGACGTCTTGTTTTGCTTGCTGGGCGCTGAGAAGACCTGCGTCTTGGAGAAGATCCGAACCGAGTGTTTCGATCGCCCGAGCCGGGGCTTTCCAGTCGATAGATGGACCGTGCCGCTGTGTGTCACCGACACGTCGATCTTGCGCGCGACATCAATGACACTCGGGTGCCGGTGGGTGCCGTCGTTTTGGTCCAAAATGTAGAGCGCCGGCTCGACCATCATGAGGTGAGAAGACTCGACACCTGGCAAATCTGGTCCAAGGTGCCTTTGAAGCGCTGTGGTCGCTCGCAACATGCCCAGGACTTCGACCATCGATGCCAGGAACTGCACAAAGTCCATGTCCATGAGCAGCATCGTGGTGTACCCCGACCGAGAGCTCTGCATGCACACGACCACGTAGAGCGCGTGGAAGATCTCGCTGTTGAAGATCACCATCTCGGACTTTACGTCCTCCATGGTCCGGTACGCTTACGCGATCCAGTTCTTGGCGAAGATCTTGATCAGAGGCACCACGAGCGTGAGCGCCGTCTGACCGGTCGACTGGAGGCTCTGGAACGCGAAGTTGTACAGCGGGTAGATGGCGATGAGCGAGATCTGCACTGTGAGTCGATCGTGGGTCGCGAAGAGCTCTTGTCGAACCGTTCGATCTCGCCAAAGGATCTTGCCGTACCAGAGCGCAAACACGAGCCCAAACGCGAGCAGTCGGACTGATGCACTCAGGACGATCGAGAACGGCAGCGGGTACGCGATGGCGCGGGCCATGGCGACGTCGTAGCTCGCCGTTGCGCACGTCGCGAGCAGCGCCATGACCGCAACCGTTGGGAGACGCATCGCGAAACTCAGTACGAAGCGTCGAAACTCCATGAGGATGGCCCACGCGATCACGACACCGACGATCGCTGAACGGACGAAGAAGGAGGCGCTGCGGCTCAGTCCAAGTGCTGGGTCCTGCATCCGAATGAGCTCAGTGAGAGTGATGAGCGCGAGACAGGGCAGCGGCATGCTGATCAGGACCCAGAAGACCCGCAGGTAGCTGGTCTTAGCGCAGAAGGCATTAAAGTCCCGGAGCCGCTCGACCGAGTACTGGCCCTGGAGCTCCACCTGGGTCTTCTCGTACGCGCGAACAGCCTTGCGAAGAATCGCAGCCAGACCCATTGACGGCGAGCGGATAAGGCGAGCTGCTCGTCTAGCGGGGTGTGAGACGAGAGAATGCATCCACTTACCAACTCAGACAATCTGCACTTTGGCTCGCGACGCTACGCGTTCTTATTCCTCTCCTCCTTTCATTGTTAGCTCCGGCCTGGGCTCTATTTTATTTTGGCGAAGAGACTCTCACGAGAGTTCCCATGTGTGAGCAGCTTGCTGGGGAACCCTACTTACTGGGTGCCGCTGGCAAGAGCACTCCGAGTACACACGCACTAAGAACTCGTGAGGTCGGTGCGAAATGGTTCCGCACTCCCTCCCACAGGAACTGGACGCGCGTGTTGAAATCTCCTTCTTTCAAGTCGATTCTGGCGACTTCCTGTGACGAATCACTTGATACATGGAGGGAACATGCGATGATGCATCCATCGTATTGTGGCGTGGAAGACTACCAGTAGTAGCGTATTGTACAGAGCTGGTTGATTGGGCTCACCAGTTGCTCTTGTTATCAAGGTTGGCGGCGTGTATTTAAATTACGAAGAATAAACGTAATCTCGATGGGGAGGAATGAACCACGCCTCCATCTCGATATTCAATGAAGAAGATGAGGTGTAGAATGAAGAAGTACAAAAGGCTTTCAAACAGCACTTGGATCGGGCAACGTCAAAGCCAAACGCTATTTGAGCACGAACTCCGCGCGTTTTCGATACATTTGCTGTTATTTTGTCCGATCTTTGATTTGATTGTATCAATAACAATTCAACCAGGCAAGCCTTTGATGAGGCCGATGACGATGCCGGCGAGCCCCATAAAGAGGAAGTGGAGACCGTCGCCGACTTTGCAACCCATGCCCTCCTGTATCGTGACCGTGGAGTCCGCGACGCGCGTGGCCAGCTGCTTGGAGTCGTTCAGGTCGAATCAGCCGACGTGTTTGGTCAGGATCGCGTTCACGTACGCGCTGCGGATGCGCTTGGCTTGGCGCGACGCAGTGAGCGACCAGCACGCGACCTGGATGAACCTGCAGGCAATCATGCCGAGGCCGACCCAGACGAAGCTGAGCACGACCGAGTTGACGTTCTCCCGCAGCGTGGCTCCGTCAGGCAGGTTGGTCGGGTTGAACGCGTCCATGACGTTGCCGACGAGCACGATTTGCACGGGCTGTCTGAGTCCGGCAGTCAGCGCTCCGATGGTGCTGACCACCATGAGCAGTTTGTCCGTCCTGTCGATGTACGTGAAGAGCGTCGAGAGCGGCACGATGTGCGCTTCTTGGGCGTCGGGCGAAGGGTCCGAGTCGCCGGACGCAGTGGGCTTTTCCCACTGCCTGTGCTTGGAGACAGAGCCCTTGGGCGTCTGCAGTTCCGCATACGCAGCAGACGGCGATGACGAATCTTTCGTGAAGAGGACGAAGATTTATCCTACTCGGTTGGTTTGGCTGCCTGTCGTCTTCTGGGGAAATCTGGAACTGAGAGCGCGAGTGGAGCGGAGCGGGAAAGCGACAACCTGCTGCTGCCTCCCGACATGCTGCTGCAACTCGCCGTCGATGTGGCCGTCAACCAGTCGGCGCATCAGAATGGAAGCACGAAGGCTGCCTGTGCCAGTCAGTCAATCTTCATTCAAACAAGCGATAGAAATGTACGTTAGTCCGGCATAGCTTCTGTATTCTTTTACCTCCGTCTGCGTAATTGTGTACACACATATGTCTAGAGTATCTTGAGCGCCATTGATGTAGTCGAGGATCGCCCTAAGTCCCGACCTCGGTGTGAAACTTATGGCAGGCAGGGAGATCGCACTCACCAGTGTACACCTGGCTAATGCACGGCATCAGCTTATCCGGAAAGAATATCGTCTCCACGTGAGACTCACCTCGTTCCGGAGGAGCTGATGCCGTGGCTGCTTGGGCTGGTGGCTCGTCGCTTGCGGGGGGCTCGTCTCTCTCAATCTCTTGTGCTGGACCGAGCCCGAAATCGTACTCCGGCTCCTCGGCTCGCCTCTGCTCGTCGGCGATTGCCTTCGCCTTGTTGCCTGTTCAGAAGCTGTATCCGATATCTAAATTTACAAAACGCAACATCTTTAGTGACATGTCACATTTACTGAATGCTTATGCTTAGTGACATGTCATACGAACTTTACGACGTACCTTTCCAAACGAACTTTAGGAAACGCACTTTCCTATCACAAGAAAATGCTTGTTTCGTTTTTCATTGCGTCCGCTACGGTAGTGTCCCTCTCCACCAAACAAACTTGTGGCGGCCCGCCTTGCCTGCCCGCCCAACACACAAACGAAGCCACAAGCCCACGAGACGAGCCGAGAGACTTGCGAGAGAGAGACCAGCATCATGCCGACCGTGGGGGTGAAGCGCGACGAGCTCTTCGCGGCCATGCAGCAGACGTACACGGACGAGGAGTTCGATCACCTCTGCTTCGAGTTCGGCATCGAGCTGGACGACATCACGAGCGAGAAGCAGCTCAAGCAGCGCGAGCAGGGCAAGGCCGGCGGCAAGGTGCACGACGACGTCTCGGACGCCGTGCTCTACAAGATCGACGTGCCGGCGAACCGCTACGACCTGCTCTGCGTCGAGGGCATCGCGCGCGCGCTGCGCGTGTTCCTGCAGAAGGAGCGCCCGCCGGTCTACAAGCTCGTGCCGCGCGCCGAGGGCCCGCACGAGATCGTGGTCAAGCCAAACACCAAGGTGCGGTGCTTTCGCAATCTCTTTGTACGAGTATGGGCGTTGGGCGAACTGACATTTATATGTGGTGTGATGTGCTTTCATGTGGATCTGGCAGCTGATCCGTCCGTTCGTGGTGTCGGCGATCTTGCGCAACGTGCGCTTCACGCAGGAGCGTTACGACAGGTAAGTCGTCTATTGGAAGCTTCATTCGTTGTTCCACCTACAGCGTACAATAGCTGTACTAACTTCCGATCCCCCTGAATGCGCTCTAGCTTCATTGACCTGCAGGACAAGCTGCACCAGAACATTTGCCGTCGCCGCACGCTCGTGGCGATCGGCACGCACGACCTGGACACGATCGAAGGCCCGTTCACGTACAATGTAAGTGAAAAGATTCTACTGTGCTGCAGGACTTTGTGGACCCATCGCTAATTGACTATTCATGTGCTGCAGGCGCTCCCACCGACCGAGATCTCGTTCACGCCGCTGAGCCAGAAGAAGGAGTTCAACGCGAAGGAGCTGCTGGACTTTTACCGCACGAACGTGGACGTGAAGCACATCAAGCCGTTCACGGACATCATCTACGACTCGCCCGTGTACCCGGTGATCACGGACAAGAACGGCGTGGTGCTGTCGCTGCCGCCGATCATCAACGGCGAGCACTCCAAGATCTCACTCGACACGAAGAACGTGTTCATCGAGTGCACGGCCACGGACATCACCAAGGGCAAGATCGTGCTCAACACGATGATCGCGATGTTCTCCGAGTACTGTGCCGAACCGTTCACGGTCGAGCCCGTGCGCATCGTGTACGAGGACGGCTGCGACGCCAGCGCGCAGAGCGAGACGACGCCCGACATGAGCAACCGCACGGTGGAGGCGAACGTGAAGGACATCTACTCGATGCTCTTCGGCAAGAAGGACCCGATCAACCTGGACCTGCAGCGCATCTGCGAGCTCTGCGACAAGATGCAGCTCTCGGCCAAGCCGTCGAGCGACAAGCAGCGCATCGTGGTCGAAGTGCCGCCAACGCGCTCGGACATTTTGCACGCCGTGGACGTGATCGAAGACGTCGGCATCGCGTACGGCTTCAACAACATCCCGCTCACGATCCCGTCGACGCAGACGATCGGCCAGGCGCAGCCGCTGAACAAGCTCGGCGACCACCTCCGCGACGAAATCAGTCGCGCCGGGTACATTGAGCTGCTCACGCACGGTCTCTGCTCGCATGACGAGAACTTCAAGTTCCTGAACCGCGAGGACGACGACAACCAGGCGGTCGTGCTCTCGAACCCGGCGACGATCGAGTTCGAGGTCGTGCGCACGTCGATGCTCCCGGGCGTGCTCAAGACGATCCAGAACAACAAGTCGATGTCGGTGAAGGACGGCGTGAAGCTCTTTGAGATCTCGGACGTGGTGCTGCTCGACAACGAGACGGACGTCGGCGCGAAGAACGTGCGCCGCATCTGCGCGTCGTACACGGGCCACACGGACGGCTTTGAGGTGATCCACGGCCTCGTGGACCGCATCATGCAGCTGCTGGGCATCCCGAACGCGCTTTCGATGGTGCCAAGCGCGCTCGAGAAGCTCCCGCAGTACTACACGATCGCGGGCTCGGCCGACAAGACGTACTTCCCGGGCCGCTGCGCGGACATCACGCTCTTCAAGCAGGGGGACGCGCCGCGCAAGCTCGGCACCTTCGGCGTGCTGCACCCGGACGTGCTGCGCAACTTTGAGCTGTTACACCCAACGTCGATCGTCGAGATGGACCTGGAGCCGCTGGTTTAAGTAGCTGGAGTGAGTCCGAGAGGTGACTTTAGTTGCTGCTTCTACATGGGTTGAACGACAGATTTGATGGAATGGATGGATGCATTCTGCATTTAAGCTCTTTGCGAATGTCTGTGTGTGTGTGTGTGTAGTTGCTGATGACAATGTAGGGGCTCGTTAACGATTTCTTGTGCATTCGTAACCAGGAAGAGCAGGCGTCCGAAGCGAGCACCTTGGGAATGTAAAATTAGGTCTTTGCTGCTGGGACTCAGGGCTTCCAAGTCCACCCCTCCTCTATCAATACACCTGGCTCGCTCTCTGATGGCCAAATCCCATCACCAGCAGACAGAGATTGGTGCACTCAAGGAACAGGAGATTGCCAAGGAGACGCGCGTCAGCATCATGCCGAGCAGCAAGACGCAGAATGGCGACGCGCTGGACCGGGAGCTCGCATCGCTCGCCGAGACCATCAACCTGAGCAACCCGCTCACCTTCGGCCACAAGAGCGACTGGTGCGTCAAGGGGCGAAGCGTGATTTGCTGTTCACCATGTAAGCTCAGATGTGCCTGACTCCCACCATTTGTCTCTCTCTTCTCTGGTTGCTTTCCCATTCATTTCTCCAGGCAAACCGCAAAGAAAGTGAACGAAGTCACCGCGAAACTCGAGGGCGAGTACGCCAAGACGCTGCCAAAGACGTTCGTTCTGACGGAGCCCAAGCAGGCGAAAGGCGCTTTTGCGGTCGCAGCGAAGGCCGCGCGAGAGCCAATTCAGCCCATGCAGCCGAACAGACTAAGCGAGAATGGTGGGAGCTCAGGCAAACTTAATGCTTGCTCTGGGATGACCATTAGCAACAATGCGGCGATCGTCGTGGCCTCGAAAGCGCGCGTGCCGCTCGCGAAGCGGAGCCACATGGACGGCGTGCTGCGAGGTATCCCGGGCGAGCCTGGTCCCGTGCGCACGACCCAGACGAACGCGTTCGTGCACGACAGCGAAATGGACGACATGAACCAGCACAAGAACACAATCTACCACCGCAAGCGAGACGCGTACTCGGAGTACGTCGAGGCGCGCGCGCGGTTCAGCAAGATGCACAGCGTCAATTAGAATTTCCTGAGCTTTCAGATAGAGGAGGTCGACTCGACTGACGTGTATCCCACGCTTCAACTTGCTAAATTAAGTAATAGACTCGCTAGAGAGAGAGAGAGCTACTGCATGATGTATCCGTTCTCATGAATCCTTTGCAATTGCTTCACTACTTCATTGTCATTCCTCATCGTTGCCCTGGATGTCCTCTTCGCTAACCAAATGAATGACCTCCAGCATCCGCGATTCTCGCAGCTTGGAAGTCTGTTTCGAGGTCACCTCCAGTGTGAAACTCCGTATCCTCTGCGTGGCTTTCTTCCTCCTGATGCTCGTCGTCGTCATTTCCACTCTCATCTTCTGATTGCTCGGCAAGTTCAGTTTCTGCTTCTAGGATCGTGGTGTCCCCAGGACTCAGCTCCGAGGCTGGAAGGATCGACGCGAGCGACTCCATGTGTTCCAACTGCAGTACCATCATCAACAACAAACAACAAACATCAGCATCAAAGCGAAAATCAGAACATTGTCGAGCTAGCCTCACATCAAGAAAAATGCGGTCAATGGAAAATCAGCTGGTCGTATAGCGTTAGCGTTCGTACCTGAGCCTGCGCCTGGGAAAGAGCGGCAAAGAGGAAACCCTGGTGCTCCTCCGACGCTTTCTTCTCACGCGAGCTCACGAAACGTGTCGCCGCTGCTTTGTTGGATTTGTTTTCACTGTCTAAATCACCACCAGTAGAGGAGGCGTTCGCCTTGCCTCGCTTGGGCTTTTTCGCCTTCTTGGTTTTCTTCCTGGGGCTGCCATGGCTTTGGTTTGCCTCAGGACCTCCTCCAAAACCTCCAGTAGCAGCTGACGCTCCTCCAAGTCCTCCACTGTGACAGTCATCTCGATCGCCCTCCTCCACCGATTCGCGGAGACGAAGCACGATGCTGTAGGGGCTCTTCGTGGACTTTTTCGCTGCCATCTGCTGCTCAAAGAGCTCTGGGAGCGCCCCCATGCTCTGGCTTTTCCCAAATCCAGTGCCGCCACCGCCGCCATATTCGTGTCCAGTGGAGAGCCGAAGCGCCGCGAGTTGCTGCTGCTTTGCCGTCATCTTGTGATTCTGCTGCTGCTTCTTGGTACTGGAGGCCAAGCGATTTGCGCTCTCGAGCATGTGGTGCAGCGGGTGGCCGCGCTTCAGGTCTTTCTGCTGGTGGAGCTCCCTAAAGAACGTCTCTTCTCGCTGCTGAAGAGCGCTCGCGCTACTCTGACTGCTGTTATTTGATCCCAGACTTCCCCCCATCACAGAGACCAGCTCTCCAAAGTTCGCCGCGTGGATCTCGTCAAAGCTGTCGATGCGCTGCGGCAACTGCGGTGCTGACGGCCAGCTACTCAGTGCGTTTTGCTGGTCCTTGATCCTCTGTTTCCCGTCTGAACTGTTGTTGTTGTTGTTAGCGTCCCGGTTCTTCTGCAATGAGGCTGAGGCAGAGACTGGTTTCCACTCGGACGCCAGGGGCTTCTTCTGACCTTTCGTCTTCACGGACGCAGCTCCAGTAGCTGTAGCAGTAGAAGCAGAGAGAGCGACTGTCAGTGGATCCAGCGGGTCGAGCCGCTTCTTGAGGTTCGAGAGCTCGCAGTGCGGCCGCAGGATCGCCGGCGCCGCCTGACGGATCGAGTTCACTTCGAGCGACGTGGTCGTGTAGTCCGAGTACACGAGGCAGCAGCTCTCGCAGACCGCGACGGGCTTGTGCAGGAAGATCGGGTCCTGCCGGTGGCGTTCAAAGTCTTCAACGCTGAAGTTCGGGTGCAGAAACTGGATCACGGGCGGGATCACCAGCTCTTTCCGTGTGAGCGAGCCGTTTGACGTAGAAGAACTAAGAGTACTGCTAGTGTCACTCGTGAGGCTGTTGCTGGCTTGGTTGGCTTTCTTCTTGGAGTTGCTATTGCTGCTGTGGGCGTGAGTGCCTTTCTCAAAGCACTGGAGGATCCCAAAGCCCACACCGCCTGCTGCCTGCACTAGCCGCTCGTCAGGCGGCCACTCGATCGCTGCATGCTCGTTTTCGTTCACCTGGAGCCTCAGAAAGCGCATGAACCGCTGGAAATGGTCGAGAATCGCCTTGTACGTCGTCGCCAGGAGCTTTTTCTGCTCCATTTGAAGTCCGCAGCTCATGCAGCGCGCAAAGCCCAGGCGCTTGTCTTCTTTGTGGCTGTGGCTGCTAGTGCCTGAATTCATCATGTTGCCACTGCTATTGCTCGGATTGAGATGCCGAAACTGGACAAACTCGGGGACCTGGGCGTCGTTCATAATGTCGAGGGGGCGGATCGGCACAGCTTCCCCTGCGTTCACGTTCAGAAGCCTTAGCGACGAGCACCAGAGCAGCCAGAGCTTGTCGTCCGCGTCGCTTTTCAGGTGCAGCACCATGCGCGTGATGCGGTACTTGTGGTACGACACCTGGGTCACGTGGTCCACGATCTGCTCGCAGAGGATCTGCACTTCCCCAGGCAGCATCGCGCCTCGCACGGGCTCGGGTCGCGAGTGCATATCGGCGCCGTCAAACGTCACGCCCCGGTCGTAGATGCTGAAGCGCTTGTCGTAGACGTTCTTGAGATTCACGCGGCGCTCTAAGAGGCAGATCTTGGGCGACCAGATCGCGCGGATCGTAGCGTTGCTCGTGCCTTTCGGGAGCACGAACTTTTGAAGCATGCCGTTCTGGGACTTTTCGCGCTTGTAGAGGAAATCGCGGAGCCCTTCCGAGTCAAAGTACTCGATCGTGGTCGCTGCATTCGAAGAACCTGGACTGCCCTGCTCGCCATTGGAGCTGTTGCTGCTGTTCGTGCCAGTAAAGTAGATGTAGTAGGCGACAATGTCGCTCGCGGCGCGCTTCTTGGTGAACTCGTGCTCGATCTGGATGTTGTTGAGGTTCACCTTGGACTTTTTCTTGATCTTGCCGGACTTGAGGCTCGTGAAGTACCACGCCGACGGCTGCGTGAACTTGTAGAGCACCGTATGCGGGATGTAAATGCGAGGCCCCGCGCCAAAGTCGTCCTTGCACCAGAGAAAGTAGAAGAGGTTCTCGATCAGCCCGTCGCCTTCGAGCGGCAGCGGCGTCGCCATGGAGAGAGAGGATAGGCAACAGGTAGCAGGAAGCGATGGCTTTGTGAGGAAGGAAGCTGCCTGTCAATCAACTGCTCATCGTGAGGCTAGTTGCGTGAGCCTCTCTCAACTTGGTCGAGCTATTCGCCTAATAATATACTATGCTGGACGCCTTCCGTTTCGCGCCTCATAACCAAACTCAAGTTTGCTCACTCACTCGATCATATTGAGTCTCTCTCTCTCTCTCTTTCTCTCTCTCTCCATAGTCTTCAGTTCTTCAGTTGTCCAGCATGGCGAGCCAACGTCACGCGCAGTTCACTTCAGGCTCTGGTGTCCACACCGCTGCCAGTGCTGCTGCAGCAGTCGTCGCAGCAGCAGCAGCCGCCGCTGCCTCAAACGCACAACAAGTGGAAACCAAAGGCCAGGACCTCCAGCAAGCCGTCGATTTCTACCAGAAGGGCATGGAGATCGCACACAGCGCGACGACCCACGACGACTACTGTCGCGCGATCGAGCACCTGAGCTTGGCGATCGCGATTCGCAACACGCAGCCGCGGTTCTTCCTCGCGAGGGGCAACGCATTCCGGTCAATCAACGAGTACGAGTACGCGGCCAAGGACTACGGCATGGCAATCGCGCTCGACGACCGCAGTCCGCTCTACTTTGCAAACAGAGGCGCGTGCTACCGGAAGCTCAACCAACCCGTTGCCGCACTGGAGGACCTCACGATCGCCATCGAGATGGATGTGAAGAAAGGGCACCACTACTTTAACCGTGCGCTCGTGCTCTACGAGTCCGGGTTCTACCGTGAAGCGGTGGTCGATTTCACGAAAGCGCTCGACGAAGGCGCGACAGGGGCTTCGGGTGGCGGCATCGGCACGCGCATCGAGTACCGCGCGCTCCAGAACCGCGGGAACTGCTACCGTAAGCTGGGCAACTTGGTCAAATGCATCGACGACCTGGAGAACGCGATCAAGATCGACTCGCGCAATTCGACCGGTTTCAGCTCCTTAGCGCAGGCTTTCTATGAGAAAGGCAACTTTGACAACGCCATCGAACAGTACTCGCGCGCGATCGAGCTCAACAAAACGAACGCGTCGTACTTCAGCCATCGCGGACTCTGCTATTACCGCAAAGGTGAGGAGTTTGCGCGCCAATGCCTCGCAGACTTCAACAGCTGCGTGAAGCTGGACGGCAAAGACTCGCAGGCGTACTTCTATCGAGGTTCCATGCGGCTCTGGCTCGTACTGGAGTTGCTCGCGGCGAACGCGGCTGCAGCAAAGCAAACTGTAGCTGTCCACACTGGGGCGACGACACCAGGTTCGACGATTTCCACTGGAGTACCTTCTAGTACTGGTGGTGGGGCTGCAGCAAAATCTGCCACTGCTTCAGCAACAGTGTCTCTGGTTTCGCAGGATATTGCAGCAGAGGCGAATGGAGGGCTCAGCATGAGCGCATTGGGGTTCCTCACTGTGGAAGAGCAGCTGGAGGCCGCGTTCTCTGACATCGAGATGGCGTGGACGCTCTGTCCCACGGGCACGCAGTACCAGATCGGTATGGCGATGGTCGCTCAGCTCAAGAAGCAGTACCGAGACGCCAGCGCGCTCTTCCAGGAGATCAACCTAGTAGACCGTACGAATGTCGTCGTGAAATACCACGCGGCACTCACGTGGCAGATGCTCGATGAGCACGAGAAAGCGTTGGTGCTGTTGACGGACGCCATTGACGCGCTCCCTGATGAGCCGCTTTTCTACGAAGCGAGAGGACTACTGCTGCATGAATTGCGACTGCATGCGCTCGCGATCGAGGACTTTACGCGCGCGATCGAGCTCAACCCTGGGAACCCAGCAAACCTGTACTTCCGCAGTGAGAGCTCGCTCCGACTGGAAAAGTTCGCGGAAGCTGTCGAGGACGCGACCAGCGCGCTGAGCCAGGGGTACACGACCGATTTGAGCGTCTACAATGCACGCGGCATGGCACATCGAGGGCTCGGTAAATACGAGAAGGCGCTCCAGGACCTGAGTGTGCGTGTTAACCTAATGAGCAGCGTTCAGGCTTTGTGGTGACGAGACTGACCTTTGAAAATGGTCGATAGGTCTGTCTCTCTCAAGCTCCAGGCAACGACATCTTTCGCTTCCACCGCGGGATGTGCTTCATGGAGTGCGACCGCTACGCAGACGCGATCCCCGATCTGCACGCAGCGGTGAACGACAACCCGCACGACACAAAGTCGGTTTTTGACAATGTTTTGTACAGCTCAGGCTCATGGAGATGGTGCTCACTCATCTTGCCTTTGCGCTGTCATCACCTTGATCAGGATGCTTTACTTCATTGGACTCTGCTACTACCACGAGAAAGAGCCGAGCAAGTGCCGAAAGTTCATGCAGCTCGCGCTCTGCAACGAGCCTCCGAGAGACATCCGCCCAGACTTGTAGGTGTTTTGCTCGCGGCTACGTTGACATTGTTGGGAAACTGGGGCTGCTCCTCACAGTGTTGTGTCTGGACATTTTTTGACAGGTTCTACTACATCGGGCTCTCCTGCGCGCTCGAGAATCTCAACATTGACGCGATCGAGAACTTCATAGCAGCGCTGGAGCACTTGACAGATCTCGAATCTTTCAGCGATAGTGAGGCTGATGAGCCAGCTCTCTCGTCTATAAAGCTGCTCTCGACGCAACTGCTGTACATCCACGAGCGAGCAAAAGCGCTGCAGCTTGAGAAGTACTACGACGAAGCCATCGACGACTTCAACTTTGTCATCCAGCACAACCCGAACAACGCGCACGCGTACTTCCGACGAGGCTTTGCACACAAGGCTCTGGGTCACCTCCCAGAAGCGGCTTCAGACTTTGAGACCGCCAAGCTCTTGGATCCCACGAATCTTCAGCTGGCGATCAACTACAAGGAGATCAGAGACACCGAATGCGTCATCTTGTGTCCGCCAGGCGAAGAGAAGGTCTTTTAACAACAAAAGAAAGGAAGCTTGCATCGGATTGGTATTCGCTTTGAGTTTCAGACCTTGAACAGTCACTGAGAGTCGTTGCAGACAGCTCATTCGCAATCTGTCGCCAAGGAGACACCATGACCGCTCGTCCTGAACAGCCGCCGCTCGTGTTGGGGTTCTTCTTTTCGGGCGACTCGCTGACTGCACAGATACACTCCTCGCTGATATTGCTGCTATTGCTGAAAGTGAAGACGAGCGCGTGGTCTGACTGTCATGGGGAATGCTTGCGGCGGCTGCTGCAGCTGGATCTACCCGAGTGAGCATGGCTACGACAAAGACGGCAAGCGCAGCAAGACGGTGCTGCTAGACGAAGAGAACACCTGGTTCGAGCAGGATACGGTGCCGCTCGTTTCCGCGCGATACGACAACGACGACATTGGGTCGGACTGCGTCGTCACGAAGACCGTCGTGATGCGATCTCCACGCGCCGCCACGGCTGCTGCGACGCCGTCGAGCTTGAAGTCTCCCATCAGTAAAGCAGCAGTTCAACGCGATGGGCAGAAGGCGACTAGGGATTCTGGGGGCTCTGGGAGATCCAGCAAACTCACAAAGCCGCCATCGAGGGGACTGATCTGCATCGACAAGTCTGACGACGAGAACGAGTTGCATGCCATGGTGGCGCATGTCCAGAACAAGAGAAAAGAGTCGCATAAAGTTCGGCATGCAGAGCAGTCGAGCTCCGTTGAATCCGTTGGCAGCCATGGCTCAATGAGCTCGCAATCGTCGTCTTCTTCTCTGACTGCGTCGAGCACTTACGTTGTTGTTCAGCAAGATGAGACTGCTGAGGCTGGAGAACACTACCGCGAAGATTCAGCGAGACGTGTCCACCACGATGACGATGACCACGAAACCAGCCAGCTTTCATCGTTAAAATCGCCATCGAAGGGCTCAAAGACCCAAGGATCTCCGAAGAAACCCAGATATGGTCGGAAGAATTACCGCGCGAATTCCGGTCGCAAGAAGACCGAGTGAACTGCAAGGCTGTCTGGAGAGAGATTAGTACCCTCATGCAAAAGAGAGCACAAAAAAACAACACACAGAATACAAACGCATGCACTTGCCTCATTCTTCTTATCTTCAACTGGAAGCTTCTGTTCACAGCTTCGTTCAAAGCAGTTGGAGGATATGTACAACTCGCCTTGCCAATAAACATTTCTACTTATTCTGCGGGATCCCTTGAATGTAATTTAGCAGACGCCGCTCCGAGATACTGCCATCTAGACCTGGGATACCGCCACCCGCTTCACTGGACACAAACTTGAAAATGGGCTCGTCACACTCAAAACCACCAAGATTGTATAGCGCCTCGGTCGGTGTATAAATCACTCCATCGACCTCATGCGTTACGCTCTTCACAAACTTCTGCAGCAGGAACTCGGTCTTCACCAATCGAAAGTGGTCTTTCATGCGCACACGGAAGGGTTCCTTCGAGTAGTCAAATGATTGATCCTGTTGAAAAACAGCCGCGTGTCAGAAATTTGCACCACAGACAAGCATGGATCTGAGAACAGAATTCGCACTTACATTTTTCCGCGCCAAAATCACCTCGTTCTGCAAACACTGTAAACGCTTCTCTAACTTCTTTTGCCAAATCGGGGTGCCGTCGATGAAAACGATGTCGAACGCCAAATACCGAGACACCTTCGTGCCTTGATCTTCGTCTTCCACGATGATTCCGTCGATGAGTGTATTCACTTGGCTTTCGGTCTGCATTTCACATACCAACACAACATCACACGACTGTAAGCACACACCATATGGAGCATCACCACATTGTATATAAAAAAATCGTACCGGAGCTCTTTTGCGCGGAAACTTCATGTTGACTTTCGTGAACGTCATATCGCGGGACACAACGTACGTGCCATACTTGGACACAAAGATGAGGCAACGACGGCTGGAAAGGAAGAGCACACCAATGTTAGGAATCGCTCAACGTTGATGTGCCAGACAAAGCCAGCTGGACTTACCCTCTAGCTCTCCAGGTGACCAAGTAATTCTTGGTTAAGCAGCCCTTCTGGTTGAACGCTTGCTCAGCAACATGCGTCGCAGTCAGCGGAATTGTCTGCATAACAGACAACGACACGTCAGTACAATCAAAGCAGATTAAAAACAAGACTTCAGATCAAACTTACCTCGCAGCCTGGAAATCCTTCATGTCCTGTGAGCAACTCTAAAGCTTTCGTGACATTTGAGTGTTCCTCGGACGATGTGTCGACGGTCTCACCAAACGAGAGTGGCTCAACTTCATCCATCCACGAACGAATCTTTCGACGCTTGGCAGGACGCGAGTTGATATCCGCACGATCTGGCGGAATGTAAAGAGGAGGCTTGTAGACTGGTGGCGGAGGCGTGTAAGTAGGTTTCCCATTTCCAACTGGTGTGGTCGCTTGGGATCTGGCTGGCACAGCTTTCTCTTTTCGCACAAATTTGTTCGCTTGATCTTTCTCCGTCAAAATCTCCGATCCAATGGTGTCGGTCTTACTCTTCTTGTTGCCACTTGGATCCCATTTTGGGGGTGCTGGGCAGGTGATGCGCGTAGCCGAAGACAGAAGCGTACTGAAGTACTTTCGATACAATGCCTGTTGAAAGTGACGTACAAAAATCAACGTATGGAACAAAATGATCACCAAAAATCGCTTGAAAAACGCTTGCTCTTACCTCCACGTGGTATTGCGAGTAAACTCCAGGTGGCGAAGAGGATGCATATTCGCTGAGAGCAGCGTCCAGGTTCATACCGCAATACTCAACCAGATAGCTGCAATAGCAAAGGCACAATGCATCCGTAATCGTGTTAGTTAGATGTACATCATTCATTCGCAAGCGCAGCAAAAATAATGGCCTTACCTGACGACCAAGAACCCCACAAAGCTGTATCCAGTAGCTCCGTACACAGCGATGTCCATGTCTTTGTTCTCGCCAGCTTTGTGTTTCTCGACAGCAGCGAAGAAGGCAGCAACCATCTTCTCGTCGTACGATTGGCGATCACTTTCGGCAACATCTGCAGCGACCGAGGCAATACGAGGCGCATTAGTCAAATTACCAAATCACATCATGCTTTCCTTTTCCACATGACAGCAACAACGTACCTTCAGGTACGACGACCTTCAGCTTCACATATTCCACCTCCCAATCATCCCATTCCCTACAAGTAGACAGCAATAACAGCATTAGCGCGCTATTCCATTGACACAGGGAGTCAATGCGATGTAAGCTCTGACTTACTTGGGATCATAAAGGAATGCATCTCCTCCTGTGGCATCAATCACGGTGCCGATGTTCACCACTGTGCCAGATCGGGAGTCGGCGATCAGTTTCTCCATCAATGTCGATGGCGTAACGACCCTCTGTTGGGAAAAATGAATCTCATACCTGCAACGCACAAGCAAGCAAACGTCAGAAATCCTATCCCAAGATCATTGCATTCGCGTCCACACACGACACGCGTGCACATCACGGCTAGCACCAACGCGAGTCACACACCCAAACGACTGTCAAGCACGTACAATGAAGAGAGCGGGCATCGAATCGGGAGAATACGCGCAGTAGGCACGATTTTCATGTGCGTCGGCGTCTTCTCGTACGCGCTCCATTGCTCGGGGCTCTTGTGCAGTAGCTTGCGCTCGCTTGCACGCTTGCTCTTGTTGCTGCTAATGCTGCTGCTGGCGCCACTGTTGCTGCTGCCATTGAGCAGCTTCGCGACCGGGATCTTCGCTGCGAGCTTCAGCTTGGCGGCGATTTGCGCGCGCGCAACTGCGTCGTCTGTCCCGACCACTGTGGGCGCCACCGCATCGCCGTTTCGTTTGCTGCCTGCGCCGGCCATGGATGAAAGCGCGGGTGGGTGGGTGGGTCGTTCGCCTGCCTGTATGTCGATGACAGTTGGTGGTGTTCGCTTGGTGGCGCAAATTGGTATCTGCCTCTCCTCAAGAGCGAAAGCGTGTGGGGCGGAAGGAACGCGTGTGCGACTGCGATTGCGCGCAGCCTTTTCGAAAGTAATATGAGAGTTTGTATGAACACTTGCCGCATTTTGGGAGCGCGGCAAAACTGGAAAGAAGAGAAAGCGATTGACCATCACTCTGAAAAGGAAAATCAGAAAAACCTCGGTAGATTGTTACATTTCATAAAACCTCTACAATGAATGTAAAACCTCGAAAGTGAAGCAATAAAAACCTCAGCAGATAGTTTGCATACAAATATCCTGTCAAACCGCAAAGCATCCAAAAGAGCCAGATCCGGAGTGGGATAAAGCTCTTTTTATCAATCTTGTATTTTTTTAAGGGGCGGACCAAAGTGACGGGCCATTCTTGCTGCGTGGCGCCTTTTCGCAGAAAGGCTCTTGCGGGAATGCGGGTGCAACTGCAAGCAGACAGTCATTGCTACAGTCACCTGTGTATGGGATCAGCAGCAGCACTAGCAGCACTAGCAGTGCGATGGACTACTCGTCAATGAGTCACACCAGTGCACAATGCGTCTCGGTGGCGCCGATCACCGCGCAGTTCAACGAAGACCCGGCCATCGGCCCGCAGGCGGCGCGCTCTAAACGCTTGGAGCGCCAGACGTTTGCTGGCGGGAACACCAACAGCAGCGCGCCGTTCGCCTTCGCACCGTCTTCTTCTTTTCAGCGCGCGGACAATGCTGCAAAGCTGGATGTAAGCAGTAGTAGCACACGAACTCAGCAGCCTGTGGAACATGGAGCTGCTGGTCTAGCGTCGAAAACGCAGGCGCTGGAACGCTTTCTGTGCGCGCCAGCTGCGAATTGCCACCTGCAGATCGCAAAGCTGCAGGACGAAAAGGAGTTCTTGACCAAGTACGTTGAGCGCATTTTGAACCAGCTGCGCATGCTGCTGCAGAAACACGGAGAGCTGGAGAAGCTGAAGGCGCTCACAGATCCGCAAGTGCTGGCGGAGCAGTACGAGCGCATGGCAGCAGAAAACGCGGATAATGAAGATTGTGAAGGTGGTGGGGCAGGGCGTCACGGAAAAGCAGATCGGCTCGCGCCGTGGCTCACGTCGCAAGAGTACACGAACCCGCTTCTGCAAGCGTACGACCTCAAAATCTACGAGCTGGTACGAGCACGTGCATCGTTTGACTCGTGTGTCCTAAGGCGAAGACGTCTATAGGCTGCTGCATCGACAGCACAGGTGTTTTTGATTGGAAACGCTGACGTGTCCTGATAATGTCCGATCGTAGGAGCGAAGCGTGGACGAAAACAAGAAAGCCGTGGATCGCATTGTGGCTCGCGCCGAGAGCCTCGCAAAGGAAAACACCTTGTTGAGACAGTGAGTACTTTGCCATCGTCCTCTATAGCACATTTTGCGTTAAATGGAAAAGCTAATGATGCGGTTGTGTGTTTTTTGGAAACACAGAGAGATGGAAGCTGAAAGCGAAAAAATGATGCTGCGCGCACAGCACGAGCCGAAGGAGCTTCAATTTGGAAATGACGACTTCAGCATGGTGCATGAAAACGGAGAGTACCTGGGCGAAATCAATGAGCGCATTGATGTGCTCATGTCGGTAAGCTGAATCACGTGACTGGCGTGTCCATACTTTTTTTTGTTAAATCATACTCGCATTTTCTACCAAATTTTTGGCTCTACAGGAGAACAACATGTTGATGGAACAGGTCTCGCTCCAGGACGGTGAGCTGAATGCAATGCGGAAGGAGCTCCAGGATCGTGACCAGCAGCTTCAGATCATGGGGCAAAACTTTAATCAGGCTACACTCGCACTCCAGGAACTCCGAGATTCGTGTGAATCAATTCGTGATGAGAAGGCTCGTTGTGAGAACCAGCTTCAGCAATATGCAGCTAGGATAGCGCATCTGGAGAATCAACGGGAAGGATTTGGACAACAGACAGAGGTCTTGCAAGCTGAGCGAAGAAACCTGGAGAGTCAAATGGTCGAGTACGAGTCGCTGCTGAACACTGTCAAGAAAAACACCGAGCGGAAAGACGAGATGTTTTCAAATCGGTATCAAAACGTGTGTACACGTCTGCGGGAGCTGAACAGTGTCATCGAACACAAAGAGAGGGCAATCGATGAGCTGGAAGAGAAGAATCGAACGCTTCAGGTCGATCTAGAATCTGCGCGACAGGACTGTGAAGGCATGCTGAATGTCCTGAACAGCATGGAAAAGCAGTTGACGCAGTATTGCAATCGAGAAGACTCTGTAGCAGAGGTATGTGGTAATGGGTTGGTATGCTTTGTTCAATGGGAACTGACGCCCATTGTTGTCTTTTTGCGAGTTCAGCTAGAATCGGATTGCAAGGCGAGAGTCGAAGAAGTTATTCTTGAAAAGGAACAGGTTCGGTGAGCAGTGTGCTGGCGTGAGGTTGATGAGAAGAGCAATCTGTGTTCATCTGTTTTGTTTTCTCAAATACGTAGATTGCCGCACGCGAAACTCAATGCCGACGGGAGATTGCTCGACTGCTGGAGAGGCTGAAACAGCAGACTGCGGAGCATCTGAAGGCTCAAGATGAAATTTCGAGCTCAAGCAAACGGAAACACGAAGCTGAGTTACATGCCAGAGAGGAAGAAGTCCGAATACTAAGCTCGGAACTGGCGCAACTATGGGCTAAGCTGGCAAGTACTTCATGTACACGACTGCATGCGTACAGTGTTATCATCGAAGTTTTAGCGCTTGATTATGTCTGACTCATACTGTGGTGCTTGCAGGAATTTACAACCCGAAGCCAAAAAGAAGCCGAAAAGAAGCTCTCCGACTCTGTTCGCCGGTCCAAAGAAGTATCAGATGTGTTTGAGGTATGCCTTTCAGTTTCTACAGTATTTAGCTGTGGTGATTATTCAAGTAAAATCGTTTGTCGGATGTGCAGAAAAAGCTGCGCCATTTCGGAGAGAGAGCAGCGTCTGCTGAAGAAGCAAAGGACTTGGTAAGGGTTTAAACTTGCAGAAGACGTAAACACGCCTCAGTCTAACTTGATTTGAATGCCCGCAGTCGAGCCATCTTGAAGCAGAGTACCTTCAGAAATTGCGGACAAAAGAAGACGAGCTGGTGAAGCTGCGCAACGACTATAGGAAACGCACGCACGAATTGAACGTAAGAGAGTTGCTGAATAATGCATAATGATGGTCGTAACTGCACCGCGCTGACATCCTATTCATTGTAGGAAAAGCTGAATTCACAAGAAAGAGAGCTCGAGATGCGCCGAACGGATGCTCGCGAACTGAAAGAAGAAACAGAGGAGAAAAGTCAGAAAATCCAAATGATCAACGATCAGCTGCAGAAAGTAAAAGCAGACTGCGCGAGTCGCTTTACGAGCGAGCTCGAATCGATTCACAAACAGAATCGAGAGTTGAAAGCTCAGGTCTCGGAAATGGAATATAAGCTCTCTCAAGCGAGAAAAGAATCCACCGCCGCCATTGAAGCGTCACGGGGCGAGCGCGAGCGTGCAGAAGTGAGGCTCATTGCTGAAGTGGAGAGCTTGAAAGGAAGGATCAGTTCTCTGAAAGAAGAGCGAAACCAGATTGAAAGGCTGCGGCAAGGAGCAGATTCAAAGTGCTCGGTCTACTCGCTGCAAGTTCAGCAGCTGACTCGAGACCTTGCAGAAGTGAAGGAGGTTCTTGTGGAGCGCGAGCATGCATGCGAGGATGCCGACCGGAAAATCTCGGAACTCAGTACCCAACTCACGATTGCTCTCTCTAAGCAGCAACAGTTCTATCGCCAGGAGCGTGAGATGAGAACATCCGTCGAAAGGCTGACCATCGACAAAACGAGGATGGAGCGGGAGGTCATGGTACGTCGAACATTGTGTACTCTGTTTTGCGCTGCTGATAACTATTTCTCCAGTACGACGAAAACTGACGAGGCCTTGTTCTCCGCAGCTATGCCGAAAGAAATTAGATGAGTATCGAGGAGGAGTTTACACGTCCCTCTCTCATTCGCACAGCCATAGTCGGATCGATTCGATTGATCGCAGACCTTTGTTGTCGGATTCGCACACGCACCACTCCATGTACGACCCTGTCGAAAAGCCGACGCCACAAACTGAAATTCTCTACCAAGTGCCATCGTAAAAGCAACCGAATACAGCAAAACTGCCGCACAACAGGGCATCTTGGCATTTCGGATATTACGTTGCCGTATTTATCTACCTGGTGAGCAAGTACGAGCACTACTTCGAAAAGCAGAGACTTGAGTTTGTTCCTCCGAACCCAAACGAGTTTGTGAGCACAGCGCGAAGCTCCTTCTCTTGCGGTTGGTTCGGAACGTAGTTAAGCGTGAACTCTTCAGTCGTCTCGTTCAGGTTGAGCGTTGGCGGCATCACATTCTGTGCAACACATGTCGTCAATTAAAGCACATTAGCCAAGAAACTAGAAATACCAAGACGAATAGAATACAAACAATTGCAGATACGAACGTGGTGGAGCGCTTTGATGGCGAAGATGGCTTCGACAGCACCTGCTGCACCGAGCAAATGACCAACAGCTCCCTATTATTGGTTCAAGAGAATAACGACACAAAAGAATGTGGCTGGTGAGCATTAACATCGGAGCCGAAGCAAACAGGTGACGGCATGAGCGAGCTTGAGTTCGTACCTTCGTCGACGAGAATCCGAGATTCTGCGCGTGTTCGCCAAAGAGTTCCTTCACAGCCGCATTTTCAGCCCGATCGCCAAGTGGCGTTGACGTCGCGTGCGCGTTAATGTAGCCGATATCTGAGAGCGCGAGTCCCGATTGAGCAATCGCAGCTTGCATTGCTCTGTAAGTACCATTTGGCGATACAAGCAGCTATCGTGAGAACCTCGTAAATCCACCAGCCCCACCCAACCAACCAGCTACATTGATGCGCACTTACCGTCTCGCACCGTCGCCATTCTCGGTCGGCGCAGTCATATGGTGGCTGTCTCCACTCAGTCCGTAGCCACGCACCTCCGCGTAAATGCGGGCGCCGCGCTTTTTCGCGTGCTCGTACTCTTCCAAGACGACCACGCCCGCGCCTTCGCCCATGACGAATCCGTCACGTTGCGAGTCGAAAGGACGAGACGCCTCGGATGGGCGGTCATTGAACTTTTTGCCATGGGACAGCAAACGATGAATGAGTGAGTTTGTAGTGAATGAATACAGTGCTGAGTCATGACGAGGGCATGTACTTGTGTTACCTTGGTCGACAAAGCCTGCGATCTCAGAAAGCCGCAAATGGAGATCTCGTTGATCGAGGACTCGGTGCCGCCAGCGACCATGACATCAGCGTCCCCATGGCGGATGAAGCGGAACGCGTCGCCGATGCTGTGGCTCCCAGTGGCGCACGCCGTCACGCACGAGTGGTTGGGTCCCTGTATGGACGACACATTTAGTCATTACTCATGGTACAAAAGAGAGAAAGTGACTAATCGACCTTGAGTCCATGCTCGATGCTGATGTGTCCGGCGGCCAAGTTGATCAGGATGCGGGGGATGAAAAATGGAGACACGCGGCGGTATTTCTGTATAGTAAATAGAAGTAAACAATACGACCATGAGTCCATGACATGTTGATGCTCACGGCGTATCGACATGACAGCAGATAAGATGCGTGTTGCGTACCTTTTCAACAATCAGTTGGCCCACGTCAACGATTTCCTGGATGTTCCCAATCCCAGCGCCAACACAAACGCCCTACTCATTATGTATTCACAATAGCAACATAGCAGCATAAGGTATTAGGTATAGCGTATGCAGCGCCTTTATACGCATTAAAGAGAGACCCACCGCTCGCTCACGCTCTTCGTCCGACTTTGGCGTCCAGCCAGAGTCCAGAATCGCTTCCTTTGCTGCAAAAACATCCACCGGTACAAGCGTAAGCGTTCATACCAAACAGCTAGCTCACTAAGAATCTTCAGCAAAAGCACCAACGCATCTACACACCCGCAGCGAGAGCAAATGCGATGAAGTCGACGTCTTGGCTGCGCAGGTTCTTGGGGTTCGCCCAGTCCTTGGCGCGGAACGCGTGCTCGCCGTCCCCACGCGGAACTTGGCCTGCGATCGTGCACGCGAGTCCCTCGGTATCGAACTTGTCGATAGTCTATGCATCGCAGAACGCCACGTACACATATACGAGGTGAAAGTGAGTTACATATACAATAGCCAGAGTAGCGGATCCAGTTATACAATAATGCTACACATCAACAGCACCTTGATGGCGCTTCGGGAGCTCAAGAGCGCGTCCCACGAGTGCTGGAGACCGACACCGTACGGCGTCACAGCGCCGAGACCAGTGACGACGACGCGACGCGTTGGCGCAGGCGGTGGTGGCGCGAACGCCAGCTGCGAGAGCCCGCGCACTCCACAGCTGGAGCTGCTGGTTCTTGCAGATCGAGCGAGCATTCTTGGATGTCAGAGTCCAAGTGGCGAAGCCGAAGCAGCAGCCTCGATAAAACTTTATATAGGACTTTATAAGAAAAACCGTTTCATACCGGTATTTATCGCTGCGGGCTTTTATTCGTGTGAGGGATTCTGTACGGGCAGATCCGTTTGTTGAAGTGCGGCACTCAACCAGCCGAATGAATACCAGCATTGCTTCTACTGTACATATCGTTTAAAGTACGAGCCATGTCTGTGTGACGAAGTGAATGATGGCCCGCATTTTGAGTGAGCAGGAAAGATGCTCAAGCGCATTCTCGGCAGCGCGCGGCAGAGCAGCGCCGAGCGCGCGCGTGAAGCGAACTTGGTGCGTTGTCTTGTTGCGCATGCATCGTATCGTATCGCGCGGTGGTGATTGCTAATGTCGTGTTTGTATGGCGGTCGAAATGGCAGGAGCTCAACGATGTGCTGGCGCGAATGCGTCAATTGGGCCAGAAGTCGACGCCCGAGCAGGTAACGTGCTTGTATTTATTGAATGTAGTGTGTGCAGATGAACAACGACAGAGTGTTGTGGGTAGGATGGGATAACCACTGAAACGCGCTTACATCTGCTTGCACAGTTTGAAGCGTCTCCGCTTGTCGCGCGCTTGAAGACGGGCGTGCAGTTCTGCCAACTGGCGAACATGATCTACCAGAACGCGGACGAGAACCCAAAGGAAGTGCAGAAGGCGCTGTTCTTGTGGGGAAAAGCGATGGACAAGGTGCGCCAGTTTGAAAGCGATTTTGAGGTGTTGTAGTGTGTCGTTTGTTTGGAACGCGCGTTGTGATTGCTCACGCTTTGTTTGTGCGTGCGTGCGTGGCCATTCAGGGAAGCGAACCAGCAAAGTTCAGCTACGCAATGTGCATGAAGAAGGGCATCGGTGAGCGATGAAATACAATAGACCCTGCTCGTGTGTGAACGTGACTCGAATTAACATTGGCTCGCTTTGTTGGCGTTTGCAGGCTTCCCAAGCCAGGATGTGAATGGAGCAACTAAGTACTTCCAGGAGGTACTATCTATCGACTGGACACACAAACTCTAATCGATTTACTGGTAGCCGTGTAGTCTCATTCACTTGTGTGCGCTGCTGTGTGTTGTAATAGCTGGCGGAGACTGGACATGGCTGGGGCTCGTTCGCGTACGCGGATGCGCTCAGCAAAGGTGAAGGAACGCGAAAGAACGAGAAGAAGGCGTTCGAGTTGTTCAAGCGCTGCGCTGAAGCCAGCATCCCGCCTGCGTACATGAACGTCGCCAACATGTACACGTCGGGCACCGGGGTTGCGAAGGTAAGAGAAGTATTCACTCTACCGAAGTATTTTGTGTAGTGGGTTGACTCAGAGTATCCTTTCGATGATGGATTTGCAGAATGAAAGAGAAGCGCTGAAATGGCTCCACAAGGCTGCTGAAGCTGGCGACCCATCTGCAAAGTCTCGCCTCGGGGAGATCTACTACCACGGCAAGGGGGTCCCACAGGATACCGCGAAGGCTGTCGAGTTGTACAAGGACGCTGCGGCGCGCGGCATCCAGACCGCGCAGTTCAACTTAGGATACTTGTACTTGACAGGCGACGGTGTGCCGCGAGACGATCTTCTCGCGGAAGCGCTTTTCCGCAAAGCAGCCGACCAAGGGTTCGTCATGGCGATGGTGAATCTCGCCCAAATGTACCGCACCGGGTACGGCAAAGTCCCGCAAGATGTGGAGCTGGCGAAGAAATGGCTGGAGCTCGCTGCGCCGCACGATCCAAACGCGAAGGAGATCCTGCGTGTGATTGTAGACGAAGAGAAGAAGAAGCAAAGCCAGGTATAAATGAACAGAAAATGCAAGCGGGCTTCCCTTTTTGTCTACGCCTTGTGTCGGTATGTCGACCCAAATTGTAACGGGGTCAATTCCCTGCTCCATGGATTAGTTGTGGTGACACACTAATCGGTGCTTTAGTGTGGCAAACACTAAGTACGGGCTGTCGCCACACCGCGTGCACAACAGCCTCCCATTGTCTAATGGGTTTGCGTACCTTACGGTACTGCACTTCGTAAGAAGTCGTAATTACGCAGGGAGCCAGGACAGTCGGTCCGGCTCGGGTGGTTTATCTTAGATTTAGTAAAGAACCCAAAGGACATTGCAGGAAGATAACCATCCATACATTCAGTCTTAGTTTTACCTCGCAAGCAAGAACCAAGCTGTGCTAAGCACTCGATACCCACGGTATCTGTAACTCTCGTTACTGCACGGAACGTGCCCGCGTCATCGACGCTTCCTCAACGCAAAGTGTTGTGTGACCCCGTCGCACAAATTGTCAGAGCATGTGGCAGTAGCCTTCCACACAGTTGCTCAGATATGTGTTGTGAAGAGGTACGTTTAGTCCATCGAAATCTGGCGGTTGCGTCTTAACCGTCTGAGAACTGACGCTGGCACGTACAGTCCACCGAGTGATGTAAATCCGCCGTTCTCCACCACTAGCTTGTTAGTGTGTGTGTACCACAAGCGCTCGTACACTACGACAGCACACGCGACACAGTCCAATTCGCGATTGAGTATTTCGAGTCTACCAATGTTTGAAGCAGACGCCTAGAAAATCGCGACGGAGCGGCAGGACCGAACCAATCGGCTGTTCATCTTCTGCATTTCGTCGTTTTGAGAACACGGCGTTATGCGCAAGAAGGAGTGGTTCCGAGTCACGATCGAGCCTGCGTTCACAAGCAACATCATCGCGTACGCGACGCTGGGTGTGTGGCGCGCACTAACATGTTGGCGAGGCTCCAGTGGCAGCGAGAACTCGAGAGCAAGACGCTCTGCCAACTTTACTTCTGTCGGCGCGTGTATCCTCACAAGTGGATCACCTCTGGGATCACAGTACCGCCGTTCGAGGTGTTTAACACCTATTTGTTTGGGCCTTTGACGCCAGCACGAGGCTGGCAGATCTCCACAGTGAAGAGCATCACCGGTTAGTTGTTCACAAGCTCCACAGCTGCGCGGTGTTCCTAACGAAGATGTTCTTTGTGGCATTGACGTCGCGATCGTGCGTAAAAGAGCACAATCGACACTTGAACGTTTCGCAGCAGGCTAGATCATACTTTATGTGTTTGCATCGCGAGCATGTCTTTGACGTAAACTCCTCGCCGCACTCGATCAGACGGCCGCCAGCTCGCTCCATCTTGTACTTTAGAAGGACCTTAAACTTGTATTGAGAGAGGGCCATCATGACCCGCACTGTTGGGCTCGACACCGTTCGCCCCGCTCGATGAGTTCTTGTAACGGGGCGTTACACGTGAAGTTACACTGCTACAACTTAACTCTGTCTGCTGTACTTACGTACGCGCAATTGCTTTAAGGCCGAACCAAAGGTTCGCCGTACTTAGACGCACCTGCACGGTGAAGCGTCAAAGGGCCAGTCAAGGACGGCCTCCCTGATTGGATAGAAACAATAAACAATAAACATTTAGACTAATTAGAAGAGTAGTTTACAACAAGCATTTCAGAGCCATTCATTCTACATTGGCTCTGCAACCTACTTAGGATTTGTATGCTTCTATAATCATTTAAAGATAACCGAAGTAACCCCACAGGGGTTACTTCTCCATACAAATAAACAGTCTGGCTTTTGCCTTCTAAGAGATAGTTTGCAAGGTTTTACAGATTACATTGGAGGTCCAAAGGTTAATCTAGATTGAGCTCAGAGAGCCAATCACTGTGCCAAGTTGCTGTGCTGGGAGCACGCAACGCATTTGCGCACAAGTCCTTGAGTGAAGGTGTCCATACACGCTTCCTCACTCTGTGCACCGTTCCGCGTAACTCGAGCATTGACTTGCCCAGTTACAGTTCGAGTTGCATCTGTCGCGTCCGCTCCGCCAAATCGCTCGTACCATCTGGCCATTTGAGATGTGTGGAAAATCGGTGAGAAAACTTTTCGTATTGCGAGGTTACCCAACTTGCGATTTTGTGATGCATGTCGTGCACCATTCGTGTCACTCGCCTGGTCGCGAATCGGACCTTGCGTCGTAGTCGATAGCGCATCCGGTGTCGCTTGCGTTTGCTGCGGCGAGCCGATTTGGTCTTCTTCTTGACTTGATGTCCGTACTTCTCGCCGCTGTCCTCGACCAGAGTACTCATGCGCGCCTTCATTGCATTCGCTATCTTGAATCGCTTCACTTGCTCATCGAGATTATCCTTGACGTAGAACGTTCGGCCGTCTGGGTCGTAAATCGTGGCGAACTTGCGCACTCCGGGGTCTATGGCACAGGCTCGAGTGGATTGCGCCTTTACGGCGAGTTGCCAGATGCGGTTGCTGCTTGCAAGGTAAATTGCGAAGTACTTGATTTGCATGTTTATGAATTCTTATCCTATATGTGCGCATGGCACTCGTACACAACAACACAGGTGGAGACACAGCTGCCATCATGTGGTCCCCAGTCGAGGCTGCAGAGCAGGGCTCGATCACGCCAGAGTCCAGTCAATTGCGCCGCTCTGAGCTTGATGAGACCCTTGGAGGTCGCTGGGGTTTGCAGGTTGTTTGTCGGGTGCCGAGAGGTCTTGATGAGACCCTTGCTTGATTGTGCCGACTGATTATGCAGCGCTTTGATGAGAGGCGGCTCGATGATGCCAAAAGATGATGCCAAGCTGGATCGTGCATCGTAGGTCCACAGCCTTCCGAAACGCCAACGAACGAGGTACGACGAGGTACAGTCATATGAAAAATTATAGACGCACCCGATTTTTTTCGATTTTCTTTTTCAATTTTTCATTTTTGAAAGCGCTGTTCAAACAGGAGCTTTCATGGCAAAAAAGAAAGAGAACACAGAAAACCACATGCAAAAAGAG
>JAASFI010000185.1:0-46696 GCA_023333705.1 Globisporangium viniferum
CCCCCCCCCCCCCCCCCCCCCCCCCAGTCCAGTCAGAATAGTTTCCACCGCAACTGACAAATTCTTGGGGATTCAAACTCCCAAGAACTTGAAAGTGCGAGAGACTGAAAGTACCCACATTCCAGGTTGTTCACAGAACATGATGCTCGGGAGTTTGATGGTGCAGCGAATCTTTGCTCGCGAGCGATAGATTCTGGTGCTATGGCAGCTGAGGACCTAAAAGATCTGATCATCGAGCTGGTCTTTGAGGCCTGCAAAGTCCGTGACGAAGCCTGGTTCGAGTCTGCAAAGAACCAGAATTCACTCGCGGGAATCTGCCCGGATTCCCAAATGGGTATTCCGTGTTTCACTTTGCTGCTGGGAGGCGTCTTTTCCATTTGGCCGAGCTGCTGCTGGTACACGTTCAAATGGATCCACTGGCGCAAGAAACCAGCGGAAACAAGCGTCCAGTGGAATTATTAGGCGACCTGACAGCTGAAGAGGAGAAGAACGAGGCGGCCAAGCGCGTTCGCTTCCTTTTGGACCAGTTTACCAGGGCAAAAGAGTTCCAACAGTCCACGATCGCAATCCTGAAATCCGGAATTGTGACACAGAGTACTCTAGAGAAGCTCGTACCAGACATGACGACTGTCCAGGACCTCCAGGTTCTCATCAACCTCGGCGCTCATAGTCTTCCAGCCAGCGAGTTCCAGCAACTGCTCAACCAGGCGTTCCAACACGTGATCGACTGCAAACTCGTGTTCAGCACCGAAGCCGCAGTGTACTTCAAGCTCGGACTGAACCAGTGCTTTGCGAAAGGGTACCTTACGGAGTTTGAGCTCGAGTGCTGGAAAGCGAAGACGGATCAGATCAACATGGAGAGCGCTTCGTGGGTGACCGAGATGAAGGCAACGATCCACAAGCTTCAGAGCCAGGTGTCGACGCTCGAGGCCAATTTCCAGGTTCTCAAATCGAACTTTGACAACCTGAGGCTCGCGTTCATTCAGAGAGAGCAACAGGAGCAAACGCGAGCGCGTCGTGAGCAGATCGTGTCCATGCTCTCGCTCGGCATGGTCTGGATCTGCGGCCCAGCGTTCGAGAAGCTCTTGGTGGGCGTGCTGGACCTCGCAGACCCCGTGCACTTGTTCTCCGCTATCCTAGAGCTCGCGGACAAGGACGCGATCGTGGAGTTCTGCGCCTCGGATGGCACGCAGATGGTGTTTCGCGAGGGCATGGAGAAGATGTTGGAGCGTTCCGACATTGCACCGCTGGAGTTTGTGAATGTGCTCAAGGACGCTGTACTGCTGGCGCATCCCGAGCTTGCTTCTGTTGCTGCGACGTGTGGTGGAGGTGGCAGTAGTGGTGACAACCAAGTGGCAATGCCTACCATGAATGAGCCTCTGAAGCCAAACATTGTCGACGACCTCGAGTACCAAGTCTACAAAATCCGATGTACGTATCGCTTGGGTTTATTGCTCATTAGTACCCTCACCGTTTGACTAACTAGCCGCATCTGCTTGGTCGGTCTGCTGGTCGCATAGTCTGGTACGAGCCTCAACGTGAGCTCAGTGAGGAGAACAAGAACGCTTTGTGTATGTGCCAGTTTGCCTACAAGCACGCGTCGACGGAGAAAGTGGTGCGAGGTCCAGTGACTAGCAATAGGACTGACGCGAGAGGAGCGGCGTCCAAGTTGAAGCTCACAGCTCTATACAGGCGAGTTTGTGACTGCTGCCCGTGTGAAGAAACGATCATATCTGATCCTCAAGACCAACTTTGAGCGAGAGCTGCGCGTGCTCAAGACGACAGATCAGCACTGCTTCAGTGGGGAGTTCGCTGCATCACAAGAGAGGGAGCTTCGTGCGGTCTACTGGAAAACTGACGGTGACGAAGCCACGATCTCCATCAGATCTACCCACAGCCAGTCGTCCACAAGAGCTACCAGCCTAGCCGAAAGCGCTAGAGCTAGATAGGAGGAGCTGGTGAAAGCCCAGGGGGAGCTTTCCGAGCGCTTGAGCAACGCGGATCGACAGCAACGGAAGCAGATCGAGCGTAGCTACTCGCCCATCCTGCAGCAGCTCTTCACCGTCCACGGCGACTTCACAACTATCGAACTCCGCCAGGTGGTGGCAGTGCCACCTGAGCTGCTGTCCAAGTTCTCTTACACAGTCAATCTTTTCAAGGCCAACATGATCAAGTGGACGCGTGCTTCTATGGCGCCGTCCACCAGCACCATGAAGCTTGCTGTCACGGTCATGAAGCTCGCTGAGCTGGAGAGACTGGTGCGCGATCTGCTCAACCACGAAGCCACGACTGGGATCGACTTCGCTCTTCTTGATCGAGACAATAGTGACTATGGCGGAGGCATCCGAGCCGTGATCCAGTCGCGCATTGATGCACGCGAGTTCGATTTCGCTGCACGGCTTCGGTTGCTGCTGCTGTGGACCTGAAGGAACAGATCCTCGAGCTGGTCTTCGAAGTGTGTGAAGTGTACGATGGCGATTCGTTCGTGAGAGCCAAGAGTGAAAGGAAAACCATTGCGGATGCCCTCGCAGACGTCCCTGGTCTTCATTTAAAGGGCTGCACTGCGCTCCACCTGGCGACGGAGAAGCATCTCTTCCACCTGGTGGAACTGCTGCTAGTTCACGTGCAAATGGATCCACTGGCTCGAACAAATGGCGAAGGGCTCAAGCGTCCGATTGATTTGATCGGCAATCTGAGTGGCGAAGAAGCCAAGAACCGAGAGGTCAAGCGGATCCTCGCGCTGTTAGACCAGTGCACGAGAACGAGAGAGCTCCAGCAATGCACAAGCACACTTCAGATTCGTCATGAAGGCGCTGAAGCGATCTCGGGCCAGCCCGATATCGGACAAGTAAGCAACGGTGCCCCAATTGGATCCCCACGACAATTCTTCAGCGAGAGTCTCGATGAAGAAGTGCCGACAACCACTGTGATCTCGTACTGCGACCTCGCCGCCAACGAAGCGTACGTGAATCGTTGGCTGGCTGCGCGTGGCTGTAAGCCCTCGTGCTGGAGCCAACCAGAGCATGAAGACACGACTGCGACGACGGTGTTTGGTCATCGACTTCACGCTGTTATTCTACAGAGCCTGAAGACACAACCACTAACGTCGGACTGTGGAGATGGCTGTTGTTTGGCATTTTGGCGTCTTCCTTGGGCTTGGCTCTGGCGTCGAGCTCCTCCGATGGTTGTGTCCAATGAATCTGACAGGCAATGACCAAAGATCACAACGAAGCGCCCGAGTATCCACATTCGATTGACATTCATTCACTCACAGGCATTGATTGATGGGAATGAGCGATTGCCTCCCACTGAAACAGATCCCATGCGAGTGAGCTTCTCACTGTCATAAGCAGATTTGCAATCTGAAACGGATGATTCCGAAAACGGACTTGAGTCTGAAGCTTGGGATGCGCAGTCGAGTCGGTTGGCTAATCTTGCTGGAGTTTGGCTCAAAGAAGAAGCGGTTTCGAGTCTAGGACTTGTGCCTGTTCTGGGTGGGATCCTGCAAAGTCGTCTCGACGAAATTAGCCTTTCCGTGCTTCTCGAGCTGACGCAGTTGCTGACGACATGAGACGTTGCAGCGGAGAACAGCAGGCTGACGCAATATCCCACTCTATCTATCGCCGACAGGATCCACGATGCTATCTTCGGTTACAGGGTACCATCGGGTGGTTGCTTCGCGGGTCACTGCACTCCTTGAATCCTGGTCCTTATTCATTCTTTAACAAGCTCAATAGCAGCAGCAACAACACAAGCCATCTATCCATCCTCGTCACAATGGACGAAGACTGCTACGCTGCGTACCTCCAGAACGACTCCAGTGACGCCAACCAGATCTCAGCAGCAGCGGCAGCTTGCAGTCTTCTCTTTTCAAAGCGCCATGAAAAGCTTCCGTCCTCTGAGTTGAGCACGCCGAGCCTTGCATCGTTTCAGCCTGAACTCGACTTGCTAGCCGACCTCACCAGCCAAATTCGAGAACTGCAACTGGAAGCAAGCAACAAACTGCAGCCAACGAAAGATGTCAAGCCGGATGTGACAAAGCACTACTCAGAGCGAAGCCAGCAACTCGCTTCGCTTCACCGTCAGCGGGCTCAATCAATTCTGGCATGTGTCGACTACGATGCCTTGACGCTTCTTTCCGCTTCGTTCTTCAGCGATGATTCAATGGGAAGCGCTGGAAACGACGAGCCGGAAGAGCACGAAAGCGACGAACACGACATCCACGAAGAAAGTGACCGCGGACCAGTTGTCAACGCCGTTGAAAAAGCTCTTGAAGACGCACAAGCTGCGATTGCACTCGCTCCCGAGTCGGCAGACGCGTATTTAATCGCCGCACAGTGTGCTCGCAGTCTCGGAAGAACATCGAACGCAGTAGAGTACATCACACTAGCGCTCCAGTTTGCGCTGGAACGCCCAGACATCCAGCAACTCTCGAAGCAACTGTCGGTAGACGCAAAAGATTCCCCACTCGAGAGCCTCCCCCCACCACTGCTGACTTCATCGCAGTTGTTGTCAGTCTTCGACACCCCAAATCAAGAGCAGCAGCAGCAAGAGCAACAGGAAGAAGACGATTCCGAGAACCTTGACGGCGACGCTGAAGAACAGGAGATCTTGTACCAGAGCTTGCAAGCAGGTCTTCACACTCTTACAGCCATCGTTTCTTCCTCGTGGCTGAAGAAGCTGGAGCAAATGATGCACCAGAACGTCCACCACCAGTGTGCAGCGCGCGATAAAGTTCACGATCTCGAAAAGGCGTTCAGCAACGCCACTAGTTTACTGTTGAAGCTGCTCGGAAACAAACTCACGACATCGGCACTCGGGATGGACCACACGTGCGTACAGGAAATGCTGGCAATCGCCGCAGTGTCATCATCATCACCGATGACTTCTCGACCAGCGGGAGGATTCCGTCTTTTGGTCGAGAATCGATCGCTGCGAAAATGGGTTGGACAGACACTCGCTCCAACGGTTCGACGCTTTCTCTCGACGCTTGGGTGGAAGCTGGATCTTGATTCTCTCTTGAGTCAGGAAGGCAGCACTAGTAACCGGCAGCAGGTTGTAGCGGTGGCGCTTCTTCGGGATACACTGCTGGTGCTCACTCGCGTGCTTCTTGCGATGGCAAACTGGCGTCGATGCACGTCCATGCCCCACGTGATCTTGTACGCAGAGTTGTGTTTTGACTTGTCCAAGGAGCTTGGACCTAGGGTCGACGCGTCGTTCTCGGGATTGTCGCGCTTCGAGATGCTCTGCAGCGACGCCTACGCGAGATCGCTGCTTGTACTGACCCCGGAGCACAATGACGCGCTGCAGCTGCACCAGGAGAGCCTTCAGGTCGCACTCACGACCAAAGACGCCGAGTACGAAGTGCGCTGCCACCATCACGTCGGACAGGCGTTCATGCGCATGGACGAGCTCGAGCTGGCGCAGAGCGAGTTCCGCGAGATGCTGCAGGTGAGCCAAACGCTCGGTGATTCGCAGATGGAGTGCTTGGCGCAATACGAATTGGGCGAGTGCTGCGTGCAGAGCGGCAACCTTCCTCAAGCCCAGACGCATTTCAAACTCGCGCAGACGCTCTGCCACCAGACTGCGAGCGCGCGCAACACGTGGCGTCCGCAGTCAGTCCAGCAAGCGATCGCATTCTACGCCGCGATGAAGCCGGCGCGTCGAGGCGCGATCCGCGTTGTCCCTTCCAAGACTCGCCATCGTCGCGGCAGTCTCTTCCGTCCTGCACTAGCACCAGCACATCAACAGCACGTACCAAGCGACGAGGATTCTTGTTCGCATAACAACGCTGGCGCTCCAAAGCTCCGCCGACTAGCGATCTGGATCGGACCTCCAAAGCTCAACGTCGAGCCTGAACATGATGGGAAGAGGTCGCTGATGAAGACGCTTCTCGGAGAACAGAGGGAGCCGATCATCGACAGCCAAAGTGCCAGTGGCGATGACAGCACCGCCAATCAACCGCTCACACTCGCAGACATGGCGCCACTCGATACACAGACAGCGACCGCCAAGCTATTCGCAGCAACAGCATCCATGCCAGCAGCCCTTCTGAAGAAGCCTGAGACACCGAAGCGCACGCCGAAAGTGAGACGCAATGGCGCGTGGCGCGACTCCGTGTTCGCGATCCCGCCGTCGTACGCGGAGCTCAAGTCGCTGACGTCGTCGTCTCTGCAGTCGCCAGTAGCAGCAGGTGATGCAGCCACGGCCTTTAGAAGCACGCACGAATCATCGTGATCATGAACACTTCGCTTCAAGACGCCCGCTCTGCATGAGCAATGCCCGCATTCCCTTTCCAATCTCAAGTTGCAAAGTTGCATGGCACTAAATTAAGTCACTATTTTACAAGCATTGGTCACTTTTCCCTCCCAAATTTCGAACCGTAAACACTGCCGAATGCGGTCCCGAATGAACCGTGAACCAACCAGTGTCTTCAACCAATAAGGTCGCGAATCACTTTTGTCCCTGATAATAGGAGATGTAACCGTTCCTTTTCGGGACAATTTCCCTCGTGCAACCATTCCTTGGCCAAACCGAGGGACATCATCCCGTTTTTCGTCAGTTGCTTCCGCGTTCAAGTGGGCGTGTGCCATTGGTTCGGGACAGATCCCCTCTTTAACGCGAGCGCGTGCCCAGCCGTCGGTCCTATCGGCTCCCCCCTTTGTGCGTCGCCATCGCCATCGCCACACACCCGAGCCACAAAGCAACTCCCGCAGAGAAAGATGGTGGCGCTCGTCAAGAACTCCCTCCCAGCCATGAAGTGAGTGTATGCGCGACGGCGGCGCATGAGCAACAGCACAGATATTCGCACGACGCGATGACACACGCGCATGCGCAATGGCGTGCACCCCTCTCTCTCTCGCTGGTGATGTCTCTCTCGATTTGGCATGAGATCTCTACATCCGCATCGCATCTTTTGCGATTCGACGGATGTGTGTCGAGTGTAAAAGTGCGAGTTCAATATTCACGTGGGATCCGAAAACGAAAGTACTGTGGACAGAGACAGAAGGGCGTGCGCGCGCGTGTGCATCCGAGTGGCGCGATCGACTGCTGCGCAAGACGGCAGCGTAGAGTGAGCGAGCGATGGCGGATGACTGACACTTGTGATCTGTGTGTGTGTGATTTGTGTTCTCTTCTTCAGGGCCGCTGGCCAGCAGGTCCGTGGCATGGCCACTGAAAAGCAGAGTACGTATTCTCTCATGTGCTCACCCGCGTCTGCTTGACTCAATTTGAATGCCCTGGCGCTAATTGGTTGGTTTCTCTTTATGTGAACAGTTCTGAACCGTATCACTGGTACCTCGAACATCGCCAAGATCACCAAGTCGATGAAGATGGTGTCGGCCGCCAAGATGCGTGGTGCTGAGAACCGCATGAACGCTGGTCGCCCATTCACTGTACGTCTCTTCGCCATCTCCATCATCGTCAAGCTTAGGTCTTGTGGTCTCACTCGTGCGTACTCTTGTCTCTCTTTTATCAATTTGCAGGCGTGGTTGGACAACCTCGACGGCAAGAACCGCGTGCTTGAGCGTGATGGTTTCGTGCCAGCGGAAGAGCTTGAAGGCGACAACACCTTCATCGTCGTGTCCTCGGACCGTGGTCTCTGCGGTGGTATCAACTCGGGTATCGCCAAGGCTGTGCGCAAGCAGCTCGCTGTCGCCACCGTGTCGGCGGAGCTCTTCGTGATCGGTGACAAGGGTCGCGCCCAGCTTCGTCGCGACTTTGGCAACCAGATCCGCGGTAACGTGACCGAGACGTTCGCGTCGCCACCAAACTTCACGGTCGCCAGTGCCATCGCGGAGGGTGTCGTCGCCACCGCCAAGTCGGAGAACGAGAAGGTGCACGTCGTGTACAACAAGTTCCAGTCGGCTATCGCGTACTTGCCATCGGTGCGCTCGCTGTCGGTCGCGGTCGACTCGGAGTCGCTCGCCGGCTACGAGCTTGAGCCAGACAACCGTGAGGAGGTGCTCGCGGACTTGAAGGAGTTCGAGATCGCGTCCGCGGTGTTCCAGGGTCTGATTGAGAACTCGACCAGTGAGGAGAGTTCGCGTATGTCGGCCATGGAGAACGCCACCACGAACGCCCAGGAACTCATCTCGTCGCTCACCCTTGTGTACAACAAGGCGCGTCAATCCCGCATTACGACGGAGTTGATTGAAATTATTTCCGGTGCCGCGTCGCTCGACGCCAAGTAAGTTGAAGAGCAGACTGTGCAAACGGAATGGACCACCAACCCCCTCAGTGAGTGAGTGTGTGCGTGGCGACGGCGTGAAACCTCAAGAACGAACCCTCAACAACAGTCGCAGGTGGTAGGTTGGCTGCCTGCCTGGATGACATTGACAGACGGACAGACAACCAGCCCCACTGCGCAATGCGAGAGCGTGAAGAAGCTACTACAGATAATACAAAAAAGAGAGAAAAATGAAAACCAGAGTGTGAACGCAGTGCAACGGGAAAATATAAAAACGAAATTGCAGCATGTAGCGCTCCATTTTGCCTCTTTTCGACAGTGTGCGTGCGTCTGTGAGATTGATTCTTCGAGAGCGTAGCTCCTCGACTGCTGTCTGTAAACAAAGAGCTCATTTGAGAGCAAAGAGCTTATTTGACAACGAAGAGCTCAATCGAGAACGACCACCTCAATGGGCTCATCCGACCCAACAAAGGACTTCGTGAATCGTACTGTTTGGTACTGGGCCGTGCAGTGTCGCAAAGGAGAATGCCAATAAACTCGACTCGTACAAGGAAGAGCATAGTCGATTGTGCATTGTTACTCTGTGTGCAAACTTGTCTATAATGTGTAAGCCCCGGACCGCCACTGTTCTGCTCGAGCCGCGCCAATTTGTAACGAAGAGCGCAGTCCATAAGCGAGGTCTTCGCGATCATACCACATCGTCTCGCCAAAACTATTGTTTTGCTTAGTTCTTGGAGAAGTAGGCCGTGACCTGGTCCATCACGAGCCACTGGATGCCGTACGACGGGCAGAGACGCGTGAGACGCGGCACGAGGCCCTTGTAGAGCGCCGGGAAGCCCTCTTCCTTGGCGATCACGCGCATGGCCTGCACCATGCCCGTGTACTTTGGCGCCTGGCCCGCGATCGTCTCCTGCGCCATCAGGCGGGTCTTGACCACGTCCATGGGGCAGTTGATGCACGGACCTGGGATCGCGCCGAGCATACCCGTGAGTCCGCTCTTCCACGCTGGCAGCGAGTCGCCCTCCTGGAGCTTCCACACGTACTTCTTGATCGCGTTGTTGGACCAGAAGCTGCACGCCTGGTTGAGTCCCTGGCGACCGATCGTTGGGGCCACACCCTTCCACAGAGCCAGTGGACCTTCGTTCTTGATGATCGTGAGCGTCGTCTGCACAGGGCCGCCGTACTTGGCCACCTCGCCCTTGACGATGTTCTGGCCTTGCATGCGGGTCTTGATCACTTCGAACGGCGTGACGATGAGCACGGCCTCAGTCGCACCAGCGAGCGCACCAGCGATGAACTCCTTCGAGCCGCTCACCTGACCGTTCTGGTCCGCCAGCAGCTTGCGGTAGATCGCGTTGAAGTAGAAGCGCGTGCCGTTCTTGGTCACGACGTGGATCGTCCAGGGCGTGAAGCCCTTGTACAAACCACGAGGGCCCTCGGCGCGGAAAAGCTTCTGTCCGCAGTCGATCATGCCCTTGTACTGGCCCGCCTTGTCCAGTTGCAGGCGCGTCTTGGTCACGTCCAGCGGCGTAAGGATAAGCGCTTCGATCACACCCGAGAGCGCGCCGCCCATGAACTTCTGCGTCGGCGTCACCTTCTTCGCCTCGCCCTTCTGCTCTGGGATTGGGGCGCGCAGGCCGCCCTCGCCCACCTCAACACTCGACTTCCACCAGTGCTTGGACAGCTGACGCACGCTCGGGTCCCACAGGAAGTGCTCCAAGTTGGACGTCTGCATCTTGGCGCGCAGGTACAAGTACAAGTACTTGAAGTCGTTCTCCTGGATGCGGTGCGTGTCCGTCGGGTTGAGCTTCTGGATCATCGCGTGCGCCTCCTGCAGCGTGATGCTCACGCCGAGTGTCTGCATCGCATCCTGCAGCGTCGCGTCGTCCAAATAGCCCTTGTTGTCCTTGTCAAACGCCTTGAACGTCTGGACGATGAAGGCGTCGTGGATCGCGAGAAAGTCCTCGAACGTGATCTGGCCCTGGTTCGTCGGGTCGAGCTTGCTCATCAAGCCGCCGACCTCTTCAGGCGACAAGCGCACGCCGGCGCCCTGCAGCCCCTTCTGGATGTCCAGCGCGTCCACTTTGCCGTCGTTGTTGGCGTCCACGCGGTCGAATGCGTCGCGCAGCAGCTGGTCCACGGTCACGCGCGAGTTGCGGCGCACGAGGTTACCTTGCGCCATTGTAATGATAGAGGGATGTATACAGAGAGATAGAGGGGAGGGAGGCTGGCTCAGTGCACGGGCATGCAGCGACGGCAGGCAGAGCAGAGCAGAGCGGGGCAGGCGGCGGCGAAGTTGGCGAGTGAGAAACCCCCGAGTGGGCGTCGCAGGTTACTTGGTTGGCTTGGCTCCCCCCTTCTCTATTGAGATGAGCTGCTCCTCATCAAAATGGAACAGTGGACATGGGACAGAGAGGGGCTGGGCTCTGACTCGCCTTTTGATGGTTATGATTGGATAAAATAGGGCGTAACTGAAAGTATAAGATACATGATTGGTGGATATTTGCATAACAGGAATAGGGTTGACGGTTTTTTTTGTTGGGTTTGTGAATGACGCGTTTCCAGAAAACAGGGTGACACGCCTGGCTCTGTGACGGGACCATTTTGATTGGCTAGAAATGGGTTCTTGGAGACGTGATTGGTGTAAAAGAGGATCGCAATTGTACCACGGGCGACTCGAAGCACCAACGATACGTCACCGATGTCACCGCTCGCAACTCTGCTTCAGCCAGCTGAAACCTGAAAGGGTTCGAGGGCTCGCGGGAGGTTGCAGTTCCGAGCTGTCACTTGATGCCTCCGTCTGGCTCTGGTCTGCTGAACTGGAAAGCGAGATTTGAACCGCTCACGGTCCAGTCAATCAGTCCCTCGCATACCACTGGGAGAGCACCTCCCTCTAGGAGAACCAAAGTCTCACTCACCCCGAGGAGCTCCGCCGTGTTGCAGGAGGTTTGATGTCGGAGGTCTCTTTGTGCGATTCCTTGTGATGGAGCTTTGCGCGTTTGCGCAGCTGACAGTCAATCTCTGACTAGCGAACGGACTAACAGACTAAACACCACACAGCGCAGCGATTGTATTGCTGAATCCAAGTGGCAATGAATGCGCAACTTCAGCCTCTCGAGGGAGCTGCTGCTACCCATCCGAAGAGAAACAGCCCCTCCTCAGTTTATGAGACGGACGTGAGGCTTGTGGTTGAACTTTTTTCTGCTTGGAGAACGCAACAGGACTTGTCCTTCTGTAACAGCGCGTACCTTGGCGTGGGTGTGTATATCATCAAGAGTTCCTGCAGCTAGCGTTATGAGTGAGATCTACATGTACATAGAACTGCTCGGTTTTGAAGGCTTCACTGTAAACGACATCATTGTCAAGAATTGGTGCTCATCGCAGTGTATTCCAACGTGCTCTTTTGCTCTAGGTTGTTGGGTATTTCCCACCCTCTCACGCCCTCCTTTTCCCTGTAGTTGCCAACGCTGGAGACTTGTATGCCGGCTTCACTATGTTGTTTGTTGGTCAACTAATGCATTCAAACAGATCGTCCAGGATGAACTCCCACTTAGAAGTTGGTTCTCAATACAAAAAAACTCAACGCACATGCCATCAAGCCACCTGGGCTGCGCTCGCAGCTTTCCGCGCGCGGTTCACTGTCACAACGACCCGCTCTCCCCCGCCCTCTGAAACTCTAAAGTCTTTGTGGTCAATCAAGTGCTTCACAATGTCCACGTACCCTAAGTACGACGCAAACATGTACGGTGGCAGCGTCAGGCACTTGTACTCGGAGGGTGAATCGCCCGCTTTCACGATGACTTCGTGCGCTTGGTTGACGTCGTACCCTTCATGATCAACGTAGCCCAGGAGCTCAAGAAAGTCGTTCACGTCGCCGTTCGACTGCTGAACAGCGTGATGGAATGGGAACTCGTCGAGTTGCTGATCTTCAAAGTCTTGCACTGACGGTGCGGGGTGTTTTTTGTGTTCTTCGTCGCTTTCGTGGCGTGGACGCTCACCAACATCGTGACCCTGCTGGCGTCCGAATTCCTGGAGTGTGGGACTTTCGTACCGTGCTGTGCGAGTTTCCGTGCTTGGGTTACCGTAGTCTTCTTGCAATTTGGTGGCCAACCCCACTTTCTCCTCAAACCCTTTCATCAACTGAGCCACATTGCGACTGGGAGCAAACTCGGGGTGCTCCAGAATCACCGCGTCCTTGAGCGCACTCGCAAACTCCAACAGCTCAATGTTGGAGCGCTCCAGTAGTTTCGCAATCCCTTCGCGGAACACCACTTTCGCGCCGACCGTAGCGCAAAACTTGGCAACCTCGTCTTTTCCCGCGAGCTCTAGCGTAGCAGAGAGCAAGTGGATCAGATCCGCCAGGTCCATCACACCGTTCATGAGCTCCCGGATCACCGGCCCGCCGGCAAACACCAGTCCCAGCGAGAGCAGTGACACGATCTTCTGACGCCGTTCCCGTTGTTGCTCCTCTTCCTTTTTCTGGATGAGTGCCAGTCGCAAGCTCTCGAAGTGCGTCTTGAGGATCTGGGCATTGGTCTCCAAAGTTTTCACCTGGGCCTGCAGCTTCTTGATCGTCGCTTGCATTTCAGTTACCCATGGCGCGCTCTCCATGTTCACCTGGTACGTCTTCATTCGCCAGTACTCGAGTTCTTTTTTCGTGATGTATTCTTTTGTGAAGAACCACTCGAGCCCCAGGTTAAAGTACACTGCGGCTTGGTCGTCAAACACGAGCTTGTTGTCGATCACGTGCTGGAACGCGTCCCTGAGCAGCTGCTGAGGCTCCTTCGCGGTGAGGGTCGACGAACCGAGGCTGAACACAATCTGCAGGTCCTGGACAGCGGTCGTATTCGCCAGAAGCTCTTTCAACGCCGTGTTCGTCGCAGTTCCAGACTTCAGTAGTGCACTCGCGCGTTGTTGAAACTCGCTTGACTTGGTGTACTGGTCAAAGAGGTAGGAGATCCGCTTGATCTCCTCGTCTCTCTCAAACACGGCTTCGTCACGCGCGCTGTACGCCTCAAGGGCGAGCTCGACGGTTTCATCGTCTAGATGCAGCGTTTCCCACGCGCGCTTGCACAGACGCGCGGCATTTTCAAACTCGTTTGCTTCGATGCGACTCTGGATGAGCCGAACACCTTTTGTGTTGCGCAGCTTGCCGTATGTAGAGACTGCCTTGGTACTCGACCAATGGCCTCCGCCCCCACCGTCCTCAGTACGTTGAAAACCATTGTCACGCAGTCAGCTCTTTTGGGGAACCACTGCTTTTCCACTGACCTCTTTTTCTGCTGACACTTTCCATGAAAAATAATGCCCGTGCTGCTCTATTTTGCTTGCCATACGCACGGGACTCCTGTATCAATTGGAGGCTTCTCGTCATGTGTGTACGCTCCGTACTGAATGGGGAGCGATCACGATACAACTACCAGCAGCTGACGATTTCCCATGTCTTCAGCCCCTCGCTGTTTCGCACGCGAGGGGTGACGGAGGCGTCTTTCTTGAGCTTGGGGGGCTTCGCATCCTGGCGTTCAGGAGCTCAATACTGTAGTTCAACATGCCCACCCACCAGTGTACCCACAATAACAAATATTGTGTGTTCTGTGATTGGCTAAAACACGACATCATTTATCTCCAACGACCTTCGTGCAACCTTCACAACCACTGCTGGATCCCTCTGTTGACGTGTCGCTATCAAAAATAGCTCCTCGTTTCCCTTTTGGGATTGCGAGCCAAAAGAAACCCACAAGCCCCCAACCAAAGAGCAACCTCCCATCCCACCCTGTCACACAAGAACACGACAAGCCAAGCGCACAGGTCACTCGAACGACCACCACATCATCCAATCCATCATGGGCGCTATTGGCGGTTCGAATGGCGGCGCAGCGCCGCTGGGGCTCGAGACCCGCGAGCAGCGCGGCATCTTCGTCACGTACATGGGGCTCTGGGTCGGCTACGGGCTCCTGAACGAGCTCGCCAAGCGTCACGACGTGCGCTTCAACTCGACGTCCGCGGTCGTGCTGCAGTCGTTCCTCAAGCTCGCGATCGCCACGTACATGTTCCTCACGAGCGACGCCAAGGCCATGCTGCGTAATGGAGGTGCTAGTGGTACCGCTGGTACTTTGCTGCAGCGCTGCCAGTTGCTGATGCAGCAGATCACGGAGCACCGCGTGCTGCTGCTGCGCTACTTCATCCCGTCGGGGCTGTACGTGCTCTACGACGTGCTCTCGTACGTGAACCTGCGCAAGTTCGACGCGTCGACGTATTTCCTGCTGCTGCAGTTCCGCATGGTGATCACGGGCATGTTGCACCAGTTCATGTTCCAGAAGCAACTGAACCGCAACCAGTGGACGTCGCTCGCGGTCACGACGCTCGGCTGCGCGATCAAGACGCTCGGCTCGAGCTCGGGCAAGACCGGCGGTGGTGCGCATGAGACCGTGGGGCCAAGTCTCTTTGCGTACGGCCTCCTGCTGGTCCAGATGCTCAGCAGCACGTTCGCGGGCGTGTACAACGAAGTGCTGCTCAAGAAACAGGCCAAGATCCCGCTCAACCTGCAGAACATCTTCATGTACATGGACTCGATTATCTGTACGGTGGCGATGCTCGTGTTGGGCCTCACGGGCCAGTCGTTCGCGCAGGTGATCAGTCCGTCGGAGATCAAGGTGCTCTTCTCGTTCTACGTGCTGCCGATGGTGCTCATCATGTCGTTCATCGGTGTCGTCACGAGCATGTTCCTCAAGGTGCTCGACTCAGTGCGCAAGGCGATCGCGAGCGCGCTGGAGCTGGTGTTCCTGCCGCTGCTGAGCGCCGTGCTCTTCGGCGTGCCGCTCACGCTCTCCATGGTCGTCTCGGTGCTGTTTGTCGCCTCGGGTGTGTACATCTACTCGCTGCCGATGAAGCCCGAAGTCACCGCCCACGACGACATGGACAAGGACAAAGAGAACTTGCTCCCGACAGTGTTGAAGGCGTCGGCTGTGGGGACTGCAAAGGACTGACTGACATAGAGAGAGAGGGAATGCGAGATTAACAACCTTTGAACGGCTCATAAACAGCTTACTTCCTATTCATTTCCTGCATTACATTGATAAGCAACAACACAAAATGCGTGTTTTATAACATTGTTTCTCGTGTGTTATTAGGGGGATTTTCTGCTCTGTGTCTAGATACTGTGCCTGTGCATGCGAGCCATGCGAATCAATGGATCGATCGATATGCAACCAATGTGAGCGCACTCACTTCCACTCGACGCCCGAGCCGTCAGTCTCGTTGTCGTCCGGGTTCGAGTGGTCCTCGTCCTCGAGGTACTCCATGAGCTCGCTCGTGCCAAACTTGTCCATGTACTCGTCCTCGGTCATCTCGCCGTACACGCGGTGCTTGTCGTCGACCATGTTCTCCCAGTGGTCCTCGAGGTTCAGGATGCGACGCGTGTCCTCGCGCATAAAGTGCACGACGATGTTGTTGCAGTCCGCGATCATCCAGTCGTCGCAGTCGCGGCCCTCGACCGAGTAGCTGAACTCGTCCTCGAGCTGGCGCGCGCGCATGGACGCGATCATCATGTCGGCCATGCGGCGCATGTGCGCCTGCGAGCGGCCGGTCGTGAAGATCATGTACTCCGCCAGGCTCGACTTGCCCGCGAGGTCCACCGTGTACACGTTCACGGCCTTCTCCTTCTCTAATGCCGCGAGCACTTCGTCCAGGGTCAGGTACGTCCTGCAAATAAATAGAAAACATAGGACAACATTAGGATGGCATATTAGGACACACATAGGACAGATCAACATGACACATACTTTGGGATCGGTGGGATCATGTCGGCGTGGCGCTTGCCGACCTCCGGCACTTCCCAGTCGCCGACCACTTCGGCAGTCGCGGTGCCCGTGACAATACCTGCAGCAGCGTCCTCCGCGGCCTCCGAGGAGCCTGACGGGAAGTTGCGCGGCGTGTCCAAGTCGCAGTAGAGGTCCACGAGCTCGTCGTAGCCCTTGGCGGCGTCCAGCGCTGTCCAGTAGTCGCCGCCGCTGATCACGTGGCCGTCGATGCTCAGCTCGGCGCTGTACTTCTTCACCTTGGATGGGTAGTACGTCACGCCGATGTACTGCGCCGCTGGGTTCTCGGGGTCGATCTCTGCCGCTTCGTCGTCGCCATCTTCGTCATCATCCTCATCATCCTCGTCACTGTCACTGTCTTTTTCATCACTGTCGCTGCCTTCATCCTCTTCGTCAAACTCTTCATCATCGCTGGCTTCACCATCATCATCACCGTCCTTCTTGCTGGCTAATGCGGCAGCCACAGACTGCTTGGCGCCTTTGGTCACGTCCGTCGTGTGCTGCTTCAGGAGCATCGCGCTCGTCTGGAAAGATCGGACGCATGCGCGATCAGCGTGCAGTGACGCAGCGGCAGCGGTCTGTGGGAGAGCGCACGTCTGACGCACAGCAGCGATAGAAGCAGCAGAAGCGCCATTGCTGGTGCTGTGGATAGCGGTGGCGGCGGCACGCGCAGCGGCGCGGCGCATGTGCAGGAGCATCTTGGCCATCGTCGCTTCTGGCAGATGATGCTGGTGAACGGACCGATTGATTGTTGCACCAACCAGCCAGCCAAGTGAGACTACGATTCATCCGAGTGTGATTGATTATTACTACAAAATTGACAATTACTGTTATATAATTTACCTTATATAGTCCAAATTGACAAAATATATGCGATTTAAAATGAGATAAGTTGTAGTATTAGCAATATTGCCATTATGTTTACTTAATTTCATATTATAACTCAAAAACTAATGGAATTACATTATCTGTTAATATATATTTTTTATTTGCAAATCTAGCCGCAAAACGCATCCATTTTGCGCAAGAGTGTGTGTCACCGGGGGGAACGCGGCGCCCCTTGTGGCTCCAAACGCGCGGCCCAAAGGGCATCTTCTTCCACGCATTGAAGAAGCCAAACCCGCACAGAACGCCCGCCCCTCCGCTCATCCGATCAATCGATCGTCTCACTGTCTACCAGTCTGTCTCTCTGCGGGTGCGTGTCGCGAGCTGCAAGAGTGAGCGAGTAAGTAGGTTGTGTGCGACTGCGCTGCCTCCACACGCGCTCTCGATCTCCTGGCATCTTTCCGTAGCTCCTCGTCCACAGCGCGTCCCTTTGAGATCTTGCTGTTGGCTTTCAAGCAAAACAAGACAGCTTGTGCACTCAACCAACAATCTGTCAATTGATTTGCTGGCTGACTATCTATCTACCCCAGTGAGATGCAGAACCCCGCGTGGCTCCAAAGGAACGAGCACTTCGGTGGTGCTGCTGGCGACGATAGCAGCAGTCGTGGGCTGTTCAATGCCACCATGAGCGCCAATGCAACCAAGAGCAGGCACGCAGCGGTATCTGCGAATCAGCATGTCCAGCAGCAACAGCAACAGAACAGCCACTTTGCGGTGTTGAGAGTACGTCCAGGGGGAAACAACATTCACCCGAGCAACAAGAGCGCGATCGTCACGAAGAGCTCTCTGCCACAGAGAGCGACACCCGAGGGGATTGCAATTGGAACACTGTCGAGCGCGGTCTTCCACTGCAATAGCGACCCGATGGTAAGTTAATATTTGCAAACCATTCATGTGAGAAGCGAACTCATCTCGGTTGATGATTCATTGCTTTGGGCAGGTCTCACCTGAGCACGGGACGCTCGAGTGCACCACGAAGCACGGCATCTGGGTGTACGTGGACCACAGTGTGCACGGCACAAAGCTCAACAACAGTCGCTGCATCCACAAAGAAGCCGTGGTGGTTCGCACTGGAGACCGGCTGCTCGTGGGCAACACGGAGATCGAGCTGCACTTTGAAAGTTCGAGTGGTGACAACACACAGCAACAGAATGATGCGCCGTCGAAACGCCTCGGTGGTCGCCAACATGCACATGCTCAAGGCAACAATAGCAACCAAACGGGGATTGCGCCATCGCCAATCACGTGGCCACCATCAGCTTCGGGTGACGGGGCTCGGAAAATCGACCATTTCAAGATAGAGAAGCCGAAAATCGTCACATCTGGTGACTCTTTCGCAGCTCCGGCCCCGCTGGAATACATTGCGTCGCCCATCCCACCCGGCGCATACTCGCGTCGAAAGAGGCACTCAATGACGGCATTCACGCCCTCACCTCCAGGTGGGGGTGGTGGAGGGGTGGGTGGCACCAATCCATTTATTTACCACCGCACCCGTCCACTGGTGCCGTCGGCTCCATCGACGCCACCTCGTTTGGATGCGACTCGCCCCTGCACGGCTGTCAACATCAGTCCACACCAGCCTCATGAGATCATGAAGTGGCGAGCCAACCAACCTGAAGATGATAACAACAACAGCAACAATGATAGTGAAGACACTGCGATCAGCGGTAGTAGCCGAAGCGCCAAGTCTGGAAGATTCACGTCGACACCGCCTCCCCCACCACCGCCGCTATCGTACTCGTCGTCGCCAGTGACGGCGCCGTCGCTGATTCAGCGCATGCAACAGCAGCAACAACAGCAGCCGCACCTCCCACAGAGCCCGTCTCCGCCGCTTGCACCTCAACAGCAGCCGCAGCACCAGCGTCTGCACTCGGAAGCGCCAAAGTTCTCTCAGCGTGACAACCTGCGAATCCAAGTATCGAAGAAAATGGCTGGCTACCAGGCTGCAGTCGAGAGCAAACGAGCAGGTGGGAAGCCCGACATTTCAAGTGGTGGGCGACCAATCCTCGGCAGTCTCAAGATCCCACTGCCATCGACCCCACCACACTCGATTCCGTCGTCAACACACTCGAACAACAACCAGTTAGACTTCACGCCGCCATCGTCACCTGTGGCGCACAAAGACATCCTCCGCCAGAAAGAGTCGCTCCTGAATATTCTCAAGAACAAGTACAAGGAAGAGCAGCTGCTCAAGCAGCAGCAGGAAGAGTGGATGCGCCACAACTTCAACCTCGCGTCGCCACCAGTGTCTCCAATCAAGAGCAGCAAGCACAAATCGTCTGCACATGGTGATGGTGACGATCAGGGCACCACTAAAGAATCGGGCGACAATGGCAATGCCGGCGACGATGACGAAGACATGAACGACTTGGAGATTCCGTCTCGTGCGCCGGTGCTCCTTCGCACGATCTCGCTGGGCATCCACCAGGCGAGTCCGCGACTAACTGCGGCGGTGCTCGCCTCCCGCGCGCGAGTGAACAGCTTTGAAGGTAGCAAGCGCTCGAACCAGCAGCGCTCGCCCAGGACTGTGAACACGAATGCGTCGCAGGAGTCGGCGGATTTCTCGAGCGTGAGCAGCAGCGTGTCGACGGAGCTAGCGTGCCATCGTCGTGTGACCAGATCGCTCTCGGTATGTTTTGTATCCCAGTCCACTTTGTTTGTGAGGCTGGCTCTGAACTTTTGTTTGCCTTCAATGCTACTACTTTGATAGATCTCTTCCTCGGAAGACCTCATGAGCTCGGCGGACATCAACGAGTTCATGGGTTACGAAGAGGAAGTCGGCGATGACATAACGTCGTTCACAACCCACGGCTTCTACTCGAGCGACGACTGCAAATCGAATTCCAAGGACGACTCGATGCGCCAGTTCTCGTCCTCTTCGTCCTCTTTGTACTACACATCGGCATCGTCGTCTTCTCTGAGATCCGGAGGTGGGGGCGATCTACCGCCAAGTCACCACGATCGCTACTCGATCGACATTATGACCTCGCGCGAGCCTGAAGACAACGACGAAGTCCAGGAAAGTCCAACAAAAAGCAGCCGACTCGACAGCGTCAACAGCTCCGCCCACGTGATGCGGAAGGCCGAGTCGACGCCCAATTTGTTCAGTGACACCCAGCGATCGCCTCCGCTCTACAAGTCGGTCGTGCGGCGCTACAGTCGCGTGAAGGACCCGTCTCCGATCGAAGTTACTGGAAGGGACTCTGCTTCTACGTCTCCAGGAGTGGCTCGGCGCTTCCGACGACTGCCATCGCCCGTGTGATGATGAGGATAATGGACTCATGCTGCTGGTTGCCTGTTGTTGTCTATTACGTGTGTGAGCTACTGCTGAAAAGGAGAGCAGAGGTGATTTTTAAAGGGACGAATATATTGCGTGCCACGATAAATATTGGGGTCTTTGACTTTCGCTGCTAGCTGAAATAGCAGGTCTCGATTATCTTCACATGCGGGCGAGGACGCTCACTTTACAAATGTTCACTCGCACACTCTCAGGACAAGTAGCCTCATGGACTGGGGTTGAACTGCATGCAGGCGTCCAGTTTCCGTCTCAAGTCGCTCATTTCCCGGTCCAGGCGCGTGCTCCTCCCGCCAACAGTTCTCTGGTTGCTTGGCTGCTGACGGCTGCTGCTCGTATAGGTCTTGTCGTTGTTGTTTGTGTGGTTGTCACGAGCACGTGGCGAGGTCGGAGGGGTCATGTCAGGAGAGGAAGCAGTTGGGGACGTTGGGGCGTGCGAGTGCATGTGGTTCTCATGGCTGAGCTTCGTCTCAAAGGCGGACGAAGGTGAGATCGCTCTCTTTGCGCTTGGCACGGAGAGCGTGATGTTGCGCTTTCGAAGACGCTTCTCCCTCGCTGGCTGGACCTGTTCGTCGCGAACTTGCTCCACGCGTTGTTTCTTCTGGTTGTTGATGTTATTGTGATGAGTTGGCTGGTACTGGGAGGAGAAAGTGGATTCCATGACTGGGTCAGAAAGCACGGACGACGTGCTTGAAATTGATGACGGCGAGCGCACTGCTGGCGCGGATACCGGTCGCTGTTGGCGTCGACTCGCGGCGATACTCGTAGCTGCTTCCTCTCTCGCCACCAGCGTCTCGGATAAATACTTGTTCTGCTCTCTCTTCTCGCTCACCTTGCGCTTGAGCCGGAGCACTTCAGCTTCAAGCTCCATCTGCTCGTCGTGCTTCTGGTGCGACAGGATCTTCAGACGCTGCTCAAAATTTCTCGACGTGCGCACAGCGGCGTCCACGCGGTTCTGCAGCAGCTTGATCTCTCGACAGAGACTGTCGTTGCGTTCTTTGCTCTGCATCGACTCGGCTTTCGCTTCTGCTGCTTGGAGGTTCATCTTCTCCAGCTCTGCTTGCTTTGCCTTCTCAAAGCGCGTCCAGTAGTCCTGCTCCTGCTGCAGCAGCATCTTGAGTGCGGAGCATTCGTGCTGCAGCGACTGCTCCCGCGTCTGCACCTTGAGCTGTTCGCTTCGGAGATCCTCTTGGGTCATCACGAGCTCTTCCTGTAACAATTTGATCGTGTCACTCGCACACTGCTGGTCCTGCCGTCTCGCTTCGTGTACATCCTCTAGCTCCTGCTTTAATCCAGCGATTTCGCTACACAAGAAACAACGCAACAACAGGCAGATCACATTAACTCCAGCTCCACGTTCGGGCACGCAATGTTAGATCAAGCAGAACACACACGTACGTCTGATGCTGCTCTTGCGCTTCTTCTAACAGCTCATTGTGCTCTGTAAGACACGAGATCTGCTTCTCCAACGCCGCGACGGCGCGCGCAAACTCGCTCTGCATCTGCAGCAGCACGTCGCGGTAGTACGCCTCACCACGCGCGCTCTTGTGCATCGTCTTTGGTGACGCCGGCTGTACGCTGCTGTCGTTGTTGTTGTTGACGGTATTGGTGGTGGTGGAGAAGGTCTTCACCGTCGCGTCCACTGCTGCCTCTGTTGCCGCGCCCATTATTGCGTATTGTCGTCAGGAAAGAGATCGCCGCGTCGCTGGTTTCTAATGAACGCCTGGTCTCGGAATACGAATGAGAAGCGGAAGGCACAAAGCACAATTCAAACATTTTCGCGCCAAAAACACGATCGTTTTTAAGAAGGATGACAAAACTTGAATGCACTCGTTTTTAACTGAAGCTCATAGTACTGTCAAAGTGGCATAATCGACAAGTCGCGTTTAGAGAACAGTTTTTTGGCGCGACTCCGAGTTTTAAAGAGACACCACCGACTTTAAGAGGAATAAATTTTTGGCTCGTAACTTGAATGCGCTGAGTTACTTCGTGGTTGTGACTCGCCGTTGAGATGCAAAGTATGCTGGCATGCCATAGATTGGCCGATATGAAGTGGGATGGATGGATGGATGGATGGATACATCGGCCAGCAACTTGGCCAAAGACGCGCGCTTAGATATGGATCTTGCTGCACGGATGCCGTGTAGACGAACAGGAGGATGTCAACCTGGTTCCGTTGAGTTTGTGCAGGCAAAGTCCAAGCAAATTCACCAGTTGGGCGGGTCAAGATGAATGACCCGGCGCGGCGACAGATGCAAACGTAATTACGCGTAAGGGCGATGCTCTCTCAAGATCTTTGGAATGCGAGTGGCATTCCAGATCCCAGATTCTAGAGCTCAAACGATGAACATGTTGGAGCGTAGCGTCGCAAAGCGGAACAAGATCGCGGATGCGTGGGTGTTGACGGGGGATCTTCGCTCGCCCGCCATACTTGACCACCAGCTCCGCCTACAGCAAAAAAAGAGTAGTTATCATCCCATAAGCACGATCAATTCTACGATATCCCACGCTCTACAACGCATCATGCGAAGACCGTGTAGTGCAGCACCAGTACCTGGAAATCCCACACGCGGTGAGCGTTCTTGATGAGCTCGGGGACGAGTCCGAAGAGAACGTGGCCCTTGGGGCCAGGCACGGGCGCCAGCAGCTTCGTGGCGCGCAGCTGGCGGCGGAGCGCGCGCGGCGGACACGATCACGACCTGCGAGAGCAACACGGACGACGCGGGGGACACGCCCACGACTATCGATCTGCAGTATCTCTCTCACCTCACGTCACGCCTGTCAGTTGCGCGCAGAGATCGCAATTGATGATGCCACGCGAGGTCTAAATCGGTACCGTAGAAGCCCTATTAAATGCGATGACGATTTTTGGCGCGAATGGATAATAGGGAATGCACAAATTCATTTAAATTCATTTATCGCAAAGCGGCGTTTTGAAAAAATCGCACGCACTTTCCAAAGCTGCCAGAAACAGGAACGCGGGCCGACGGACGGACGGCATCACACCGCGCGCGTGGCGACGGAAGGAAGGATGCTCAGCCGCCTGCACGACGAGCGCGTGTTCACGGGGTCGCACGACGTCGTTTTCAGCGAGTCCAGTGCGCGCGAGGCCCAGCGGCGGCTGTTGGGAGAGGCTGCGAACAGCAGCAACGTGAGGAAGCAACTGACACGGCGCCAGCGGCAGCAGCTAGAGAATGGAGCAGAGCAGAAGCAGGAAGACGACGATAGCGACGGCATCAGTGCGGATATGAGCAGCAATGATGATGGTGACGAAGACGAGGAGGACGACGAAGAAGAAGAAGAGCTGCTGCGCAACTCGCGCCACCCGCCAAGCTCGCGCTACCATCCGCAGCATCCGTACAACGCTCAGTTGCTCGCGCTTGCGAAGAACCCTATCAACAAGAAGCCTGTCGATGGGAAGCTCGTGCGCAATGGTGGAGGTCGCAAGTCTGGAGTGATTGTGTACGAGAATCACCCGATGGAGTTTGTGTTCTTACCGAATGGCGAGATCGTACCCCGAGACGAGTGCCCACCGGGATTGGCGCTTCCGCCACCGGCAACGCATGCTTCGATTGCAGCCTCAGAGAATGAGCAGCATCGTCACTTGCTGGCGCAGGACGCGTTTGAGAGATCGGAGGGTATGCAGCAGCAGCATCAGCAGCAGCGACAACCGGAAGCCCGAAAGACTGTGAAAGCAGAAGCGAATCATCGAGGAGCGATCTCAACCACCCCTTCTACATCTGCCAAGCACCAGAACACCAACATCTCAGTTGTCGAGTATACCAAGAAAGATCGTCCAGCGCGTCGATCTCGCTCGTCATCCGAATCGTCCGAGTCGTCTGCGGAATCGTCATCACCCAGGTATTCAACGACAACAGCGAAACGAAGAAACAACAACGCTGAGATCTCATCAGCAAACGAGAGTAGCGACTCGGAGTCGTCTGATGGATCAGAGCCACCAGGTGATGATGATGAAGAAGATAAGGAGAATGCTCGACAGCAGGCTGCGCGTGTGACTCAGAAACAGCGAGTTCAGCAGAAATTATCACCAAAGAGAGCTGCTCCCGCTCTCAAAAGCAGATCAGTGGCTGCTCCAGCACCAAAAAGTTCATCAGCCAGCAGGAAGCAGAGCGCTGAGCCACCTTCACGAAAGCAAAAGAAACAGAGCAAGATTTTGCATGCGCAGCCACAAATTGACGACGATGAAGAGCAGCAGCAACAACAGCCGAGTCGAAGAGCGAAAGCGCCGTCTCCGTTGAATGCTCACGAAAAGCATCGAAAAGCGCCTCTGCCATCACCCAGCAGCGCCTCTGATGACTCCCGAGCAGCGTGGTCGCGCCGACCCAAGGCAGTGAAATACGAGGATCTTCACTCACAGCAGCAGCACCACCACCACCCCAAGCCGACAAACGCGGACGAAGGTCGGGCGAAGAAGTCGACGAAAATGGATGTGCGGGACCTGTTGAATGAGAACTCGAGAGTCAAGGTTTTGAAGGCGAAGCCGTCGAGAGATCAGAGCGAGAAAATCGAGTTTTTGGAGCAGGAACTGCAGAAAGAGAAGAAGCGGGTGCTGGAGAAGATGACACAGCTTCTGGAAGAGCAGGGCAAGAATCAACAACTGCAGCACCAACTGGACGTTTTCCAGTCTCAACTCACAACGAAGGAGAAAGAAGCAGAGGTGAAGGTAAAGGAAGTGCTGCAATCCAAGGATGCAAATCTCGGACAGGTGGAGGCCCAGTGGAAGGCTCGAGTCAAGGCGCTCGAAGATCAGCTTCACGCCAAAGATGCTGCGGTTTTGCGCCTGCAGAACGAGACGGAGCAGTCGAAGAACACGGTGTCCAAGCTGAAAGACCGAGAGCGCCAGTCCAGTTCCCAGTCTCACGAAAGAGAGAGCTCAGCAAACCGCCAGCTGGAGAAAACCATCACAAAGCTGAAGAAGTTCCGCGCCCGTGTCGAAAGTTGGAAAGCGAACAGCAAAGAGGCGATGGAGGTCTGTGACAAGAAGTCTGACATGCTGAGTCTCATGGATACGCTGTGGTTGGATTTCCCTGCTTTCCCGTTCTTGGAGGATACCAAGTCGAGTAACGGAGAAAAGCGAGACGATTCAACAAGCGAGAACGCGAACATGCTCATGTTTCTGAAGAAGCGCCTTCGCTTGCGAGAAGATGAGCTGCGCCAGACTCATGTGAAATACGTCGAGCTGAAAGAACTGTGCGCCCGTCAGTGCGTTCGAGAGGCTGATCTGCAGAACTTCATCAATGAGCATCGACTGCGCGGTAACTTGATCATTCGCAAAGACGGATCGACTCCCGCTGAAAATGCGAATGATGGGAGGAAAAATGTCCAGTTTCAGGAGCATCAGCAACAGCGCAGCGAAGCCAAGAAGAAAACGATTGTGAGTCGCGCCACTAACACGTCACCGACCTACTACGAAGAGGAGGAGAGTGAGGAAGAAGGAGACAGAGAGTTCGACGAGTACGAGGAAGATGATGGTGAATGTGAGCAAGACGAAGGAGAACAGCAAGAAGAGTACTACGTCCGTGAGCCAAAAGTGTTTGTTCAGGTCAGCCGCGACGGTGTATACGAACACACGCCGCCACGGTCGTCAGCAATTTTGAGGAAGCTCGAAGAGGAACAAGCCAGGCACGCGAGGAAGAAGAAAGAACCGCGAGAAGTGGAGCGGATTCGTCTGGTTCCTTCGCCACCGCTAGCCCGCCGATACGAACGAGTTCCAGCGCCGTCTGAAGAGTACGTCGTCGCTCCTGCAAGACGGAAAGTGCCGTCCAGTAACGCATCGACGCCCCCGCGCTCAACCACTAATCGTCTTTCTCGCCCCCCATCGATCAATGCCACACGAGCTTCAGGAGTGGTCCGTAGGAAACCAGCGCAAACGTCTTCAGCTGCTCGCACCAACGGAACGAGAACCATGTCTGTTTCCTCTCGAATCTCACGCTCGACAGTGCCGTGGGTTTGATGAGGATCGATTGATCGTTCTGGCGACAAGCTCTACCGCTTAGAGACACTCAAAATACACAGTAGAATGCAACCTTTCCTCTTTGTTTGATTGATTGTCAAGTGATTAACCGTGGTGCCTTTATCTAGACTTTGTCATCACGAGAAGTTGTCCAACGCGAGGTCTTAAGTGGAGAGCAGCTGCCAAAGCTTGTGAAACTCGATAATTACGCGTTGGCTATAGTTTTATGGATGCGCCGCAGTTGAGTCGAGATGTCGGTTGACCTCCCACCTGCGAGGTCTACCACTTAGAAATTCGAGTCGAAATCGTTTCCATTCCAGCGAGCAGGAAGCGCGGTGGCGTCAACGTTTCCATCATGTAAACCAGGGTATCGCTCAAGTTTCTCATGTATCATTCAGGTTTCACAATCTCTTTTATCCATCACAGATCACTGCTGAGCCTCGAGCGTTATCTGGGGGGGGGGGGGGCAATTCTGGTGGTTTGCACCGAGTTTGCAGATTGATTTTCCGGTACATTTCCTACATTATCACCCATACCCACCCATTGTAAAAACATGCTGATTTCTTCAAAAAAATGTACAACAATCTCCAAAAAGAGTTGCCCACCCACACCCAATTGACAACTTCATAATTTCCACCCGAATTCCTCTCCCTGGGTGGGTATTGGTTTGGGTTTGGGGGCGTATTTCCTGGCACAACCGCAGGAGTCCAGTGACAAACGCGCCTTTCCCAATCGCAAATGAGAAGGGGTTGAATGGGTGCAGTATGGGTAACTCACCTCACCTGTAAGTTCAGTTCCGTACCCAGACTCAGAAAGAGAAAGAGATACAATCTGTCTGGGTTCAGTGGTTGCGCCGAACTGCACACCACACACTGCGGTTCTTCCCTCGCGCTCTCTTCTTTCCGCTCTGCTCGAGACTCGTTTCATCTCTTGTCACTTTCGAATCCTCCGAGTCGGCGCATCCACGATCTTCTTCTTCCTCTCGCCCTCGTCGACTTCCTCAGTGTAGATGGAGGGAGCCGACGTTGCCAATACTCAATCCGGGACGCTCAACCCTGCGTACCGCGTCCACAAAATCCGAGGTGACGCTATGTTTTCTTCGTATTGTAGGCAAATTGGCCGATCTGGAAAACGATATGAGCTACCAAACTGTTGAGGTGATCAGAGGGTGTGTGTCTCTGTCTTGACTGTTATTTCTTCTTCTTCTTCTTCTGCTGTTGATCTTCTTCTGTGCAGTTTTGGTGTGAGACTACGGCTGATAGCGAGACCGACGGTGGCATCGTCTGCGCAATCGAAGTCGTTTACAAGCACGAATCGACGGGACGAGTCGCTCGCGGGGCCCAAGATCGACCTGGCGCGAAACACAACAGAGGTTCGTTCCAAGAGCTGGTGGTTTTCCCCAACGAGCGCGTGACGTTTGTCAAGCAAGATGGCCGGAGACTGACCACCAGGACCAACTTTGGAAGAGAGCTACGGAGCAAAATGCGCAGCTCGGAGGACTTGTCGTGGGATTTTTTTACCTTCGAACTCCGCTCCTTGCGCTTCATCAACGGGCAAATCAGCGTCATGTCTGCCTCCACGCCCATCGAGCCGATCTCCCTCCCCGGTGGCGGCAACGTTGACACTGCTCGATATGCGGGCATCTATACAGTCTGTCGTGAGATTGAAGGCCGGCTTGCCAGTATGTGAGAAGTGCGCCAGAAGGAACTTCGACACGACTGGTGCTCGATGGAGAAGCGGCTCTTCCTCCTTCACGGCATCTTAGGCGACCTGAGAGATCACAAACTGGTCAAAACCGCTACTGCCACCGTCCTGCTCGACAGCGTGCTCCCTCTATTCGGCTCAACGTGGAGAAACCTGACGGCGTGCAGCTTTTAGGCCCCGGGAAAGATGACGGCGCTGCCGGAACTAGAGGCGAAGCTAGCCGAGTTGGAGAAACGGGCGAAGGATTTGCTCGACCAACAAACGCGGAGCCCGTTTGAGATGGCTCTACAAGAGTACCACACCCAAGCCATTCGCGCCGTCATCCAGTCGCGAATCGACCTCGGTGAGTACGATACTGCAGCGCGCCTCTGCTTGCGTGCCGAAACTGCAGGTACAGTGGATGACGACCAGTTGCCGACGTACGAGCTCATCCAAGGAGCGTGCTGAAGCCATTTATTATGAGAATACTATCACCGAATCCGCAACCAGTCGTACACTCAAGCGACTACGGAGGGCCCCAACTCCGAGAGAGGAGTCTACTCCTCTTCACGCGGCAGCCGAAAGGCGGCTCTTCCACGTGATCGAGTTGCTGCTGGTCGGCTATCGCGTCGACCCGGCGATTCGCAATGGCAATGGAGGCAAGCGGCCGATTGATGTGATTGGCGAACTCAATACTGATGAGAAGGACGACGAAGCCATCAAGCGAATCTACTTTCGTCTCGATCAATGCACCTGAGTTCGCAAGACGTGATGATCCGCGAGTCGATCGGATCGTTTACGGCAAATATGACTGCGGTCCAGGACCTGCAAGTGGTTCTGAGTCTCGGCGTTGCGAGTCTCGAGACACGCGAGCTCAGACACGTGAGTCCGCCAGGCGTTCCAGCATGTGATCGATAACAAACTTGTATTTAACAACGACGCCGCAGTGTACTTCAAGATCGGCATCGAGCAGTGCTTTGCAAACGGGTACCTCACCAGGTCGGAACTCGAGCACTGACTACTCGAGATGTCCAGGGTCAACATGGAAGGTGCGCGTTGGGCGACCGAGATCAAGCAGAAAATTTAAAACATGCAGGCCCAGGTCGCGTCGATCGAGGCGGACAGACACCTCCTGAAAATGCATTTCGAGAGTCTACGAGACGTGTTGATCAAGAAAGAGCAGCAGGAGAAGCGGAAAGCCAACATCAAGATGATGCTCACGATGTTCACGCTCGGGCTGACCGCAGTTTGCGGGCCCGTGGTCAGGATCTGATCAAAGGCATGCTGCACTTGGCGGACCCCGCACTCCATCTTCAAACCTCGTTGGCTGCTGCTGGTGAGGAGAAGGTCGCTGCATGGTGTTCTTCAGCCGGTACAGGACTGGCGCTCAACGCCGGTGTTGACTATATGCGCAAGTAAAGAGCAAGACGGTCGAGGTTGCTACCAAACTAGAACAACCCCCTTCGTTTGTACCGGGCGACCATGGTCGCGACGAGGAAGAAGACCACGCGCTGACGCTACAGGACTACGAAAACCAGCACCTCGACGACTTCCCGTACCATTTCGCGATCCAACAATCCCACGGCGACTTTGACGAGTTCCTCCACCTCCTCGGAGTTGCAGAGGAAGACGCACACGATGTGAACCAGGCGCACGACGTCATCGTGAGAGTGGTGGACGTACCTTCTGAATTCACACGCATGACGCTGCCGCCGCATGTGTTTGCATCCTACCTGGGGTACGTGGACATCGTAAACCACTTTCGTGCGCGCAACGATTTCAAAGTCTGTGGGAGGAGAGAAGATCATCGTGAGGGTGAACCGCGCTCGGAAAGTTGCCAAAGCGGCCCGAATGGCGTGACTGATGAATCGCTAGCTAGCTCCCTGTGTAAATACATGTGAAACATGCTTGTGTTCTTTTTAAGATTGACTTAGAGGAGGACGATAGACTTTGTTTCCACTCCAGCGAGTACGTCTCACTGCTGATGAGCGCAACCTTACTGAGTGCTCTTGATGAATAGTGCTAGCAATACAATATCAGCACCGAATTCAGTTTCTCACATTAGTGCAATTCCCAAAGGGTAGAAATTTCAAGCAATCCATTTTCATTCAGACTTCTTGGTCATTTCGAGCAGGTGGAGCTCGAGTGCAAGAGGTTTGTCCAACAACGCGAGGTCCTCGGTTGAAACGTGTGGCGAGCAGCTGCCAACTTTCGTGGATGCGCTTACAAATAAGCTCTTCACAGCCGGATCGAGGCTCACACTTGCAGGCGCCACCAGAAAGACCTGATACCTAGCAGGCGATGATCCGGCTTGACCTTCTTGAATGCGCTGCAGTTGAGTCGAGATGTCGTCTGCACCCCCACCTGCGAGGTCTACCACTTGGAAATTCGAAGTTGTCTCTATGCCAGCGAGCAGGAAGCGTGGCGGCATGTACGTTTTGTAGAACACGATGGGAATGTCACCCATGAGCTCATGCACTTTGAGGTCTTCAGTCGCAGCGTCAAACTGGCAGGACGACAACGACAGTGGGAACGAGAGTGTCTGGGTTTGCTGTTGTTCTCGCAGCTCACCACCGCCATTTCTCGAGAAGGAGAGCAGCATCGGCACCACGCCGCCCTGGTGCAGCACTCCGAAGAACACCATCAGCGCAAAGTTGAACACGACCCAAAGCGCCATGCGAACCCGAGTCTTCAACAGGGACGACGCAGCGAAGATCTGCAGCGGGATGAGCAGCGGGAGCAGGAAGCGCGGCTCCTGGTGCGGTGCCATGGAGATGCACGCGAGCGGGAACAGCACGCTGAACGCACCAAAGTGCTGCTGGTGTCTGGGCATGCCGGTGTTCCCATTGCTCGTATTCCCAGTGACGAGGTTGATCAGGAAGTGCAGAAAGAGCGGACCGAAGAGCATCGGCATGTTGACTGCAAAGTGCGTGATGCGCGCGTGGACGCCGTGGAGCTCGAGGTTGTCGTACTGGAGGTTGTAGATCAGGTTGTTGAGTGGCGCGACGACGATTTTGTCGAGCAACGACGAGTGGTGATCGAGGCTCATGCTCCACCATGACTCAAGCGAGCGCATCTCCGATCGAAAGTAGACCGTGTCGACCACAATGAACACCGCCGAGCACAAAGCAAAGGAGAGCAGTCCCTGGAGCGCAATGAACAGCGTCGCCTCAACGCGCTTGAAGATACCCGAGCCAGCTTGGTCCTGGTCTTCACTCTTCTTGCGAGCTTTGTCAACGAAGAGTGCGTCTTGGCTGCGCACGAGCTCCAGCCCAATTGGGAAGAAGAAGAACACGAACGTGAAGCGCGTGAAGAAGCCCACGGCCAGCAGCGCGCCGAGCAAAAGCGTCTGCGAGTGGAACACCCCGCAAAGCACCCGCTTGTGGGGATCACACAGTAGCAGCACGGCGAAGCAGAGCGCGAGCACGAGCGTCTCGCACGTGTTGGAGAACGTGCGCGTGAGGAAGACGACGGTCGGCCAGGAGCTCGCGAAGCAGAGCACAATACGCGCAGGGTCCTTGAAGCGCAGCTTTGTGACGATTTTGTGCAGGATCAGGTCTACTCAAACAGTATAAACGTTAGAGATTATAAGCCACATAGCTGTTCGATTCACTTGCTCATATACTAACGTACCTATGGTGAATGACGCAACGCCGAGCAACAGGCGAGGCACGACGAGCAGCAGGTACCCCGTGGGCTTGACGCCGAGCCAGAGCATCACCTGATACGGCAGTCCAGCCACCAGCGCTCTACAGATACACACAGACGTAGATATCCAAACAGAGCCACACAGTCAGCACATACAGCCGTGCGACCAGTTCTATAAGCACAGTGAACTGCAATACGCACGTACGGGAAGAGCACGGAGCGGTTGGGTGTCGGCAGCTGGTACTCCCAGGGCAGGAAGAGCTGGGACTGTAGGGTGTTGGTGTCTGAGAGTACATGGCGCGTCATGACCTCCTGGCTCTGGAAGAACTCGTCCGGGTGGATCACGCCCAGTAGCCCCACGCACGCCCATGCGCGCAGCAGCGCCAGCGCCGCGAACGCGGTCTGCTCATACAGCGACCAGCAAGAGCGGCGTGCGTCCGCCTCATCGTCTGCTCTTCTTGCCATTTTGGCTTTTGTCCAGTTGAAGAAGCACTCTTTTGCGAAGTGAAGAAGTTGCAGGTGAGCAACATAATCGCTTTCGAGATGAGATGTTGCCTGTGATCAACATAATTTCGAAATAATGTTGCCGATGCGCTACATACACTCCAGCGACCTCTGATTAAACCTCAGGTCACCTGATGACGGCAGGCACTGGTGTTGGTGGTTGCCCCCCAGACTCGACCAAAGGCATGCGCGCCTCAGTTCGTTCATTTGAGAGAACAAGGCACAGGAGAACTCGAGATGGAAACGAGGACTTGGGTTTGATTTGATCCGGAAAACCGTGGAAACCCTCTGATCAGGACTGTGACCTGCGACCTGCGGCTCAGCCTCGAGTCAGGCGATCGACCTCAGAGCGACGACGACACTGTATAGCAGCGCACGAGTCTGTGTCGGCACCAGGGTGGTGACGATATATTCTATGGAACCACCACTTCAGCAGGGATCAGTTGCCCAAGGTACCGTCGCCTGGATGCGCGTGTGACCCCTATGATCCACACCGTGTCGTTTTGTCTCGTCAAGCTGTCATCTAAGAACGACCAAGTGAAGACGAAGTACAGTAGTGAGCCATCTCTCAAACGACGTACCCGAAACTCGCTACTTTTACCACTGGCGCGAGTATCATCGTCACTTCTGTCCAACCTCTCTTTTCTCTTTGAAGAATTGTTCACTCGGCTCCGTCGAGAAGACACATGTACTTTTATTCGATAAGTACACCCCAGGTCACCAGGGGGGATTTTCTACTCTACACTGTAGTTTTCTACAAAGAGTCGACCTCTGATCTTTGAGACGAACTTCCAGAGAGTACTCTCCTGCTCGTTTCGCGACAAGCTCACAGGTGGTGGAAAGAGGGAGTCTCTCTCGCTCACAGCTCCAGTCGCTTCATACAGAGAACAAAGCGACCTATGGGGTACATGGCGCCACCACCGCTTCGAAATGGATCATGAGCACCGCACCGTCCTCGATGCGAGGAGCAGGGGGCGCGAACCTCTCGCGGCCCGTCCGAACGAGATACCATCTGGTCAAGGACGCCTACCTTCAGTACACGTCGCGCCTGCCGCAGTTCGTTGACTTTCCGGAACACAAATGCACGCGCATGCTCCAGCGTCTTTTCTGCATCCACGGCAAGTTTGTAGCCGTGGAAACCCGCGCACTTGTGCCTTCGCGGTATATGTGTTTATGCATTTACAGCCAAGATCGCCCTCGTGCTAGCGAATACTAGCAGTATCACGCTGAGTGCCCATAAGGGGACGCGCTTCTATGTTTCCACGCTGGCGGAAAGCAAGAATGCTGGACGACGTGTTCTCTATCTTGCTGAATGAGAAGGTGACCTCGAGAGCTTGTGTTTGCCACGGAGAGAACGAGTGGCTTTGTGACGATGATCCAGTAAAAGTAGCACACCCGTGTGCCCCTAGCGCCCGTGCAGACAGCGATAGTCGACCGGAGCTTTGATCTCGCAGCGACGCTATAATGTCTACGAGGAGCAGCAGCGGGGGCAGATATGATGAGCCAAGTTGTCCAACTTGCCTCCGATCTGTCTCGCGGCCATATGTAGCGTCCAAGAGCTCCCCAAACTTGTCACCGCAGAAGACAGGACTTGCGAACCACCTGTCCTGATCCACCGACGGACCAGCCCTATAACTATATCAATCGCTCTTGAGGGCTGTCATGCCCAAAGTACAAGATTGGTTTCCATCGTGGAAATGTTGCCTCCTAATAGCGATTCCCAGCTCTCTTGAGGCGCCTCCACTGCCGTCGTTCTCCCAGGGGAGGTATTGTAGCGCGCAACAACACATGGCTACTAACTTATTTTGAATACTCTGTAGTAGTATGGGCCACAAGTCCACCTGTCAGCTTGCGATAGCATCGCAGTTGGTGCAACCCGTTTCAGCTAGTCGATCGCGAAAAACGCCGTCCACCATGCGCAGTGCGCGGAATTCCGCTTGCGAGGAGCTCCAGAGAGCTGTTTGGGAGCTCGTGTGGTGGCGCAGGATCGCACACTGCAAGTGTCGCTCAAAGTCGGTCGCGATCGTGAGCTCCACGTCTTTAACGTCAGTGTTGTGGACTCGACAGTGAACGGATGTCACGTGCTCTCCTGGAAACAGGATGAGCTCTGCGAATCTGTGCCCAGAAGAATCAGCGACTCCCGCCACTGGACCGCGTACGACTTGGCCCGTGTACGCGTGCTGGTAGAGACACTGGAAGCCGCAAAAGAACCCGGCTTCCGTCATCAGGCAAGCCTTGTGGTTGCGCCGAGGCTTTGGCCAGACTGGGAAGGAACACGCGGCGCACATGAATGCAAACCATTCAATAGACCGTCAGTCAATTCATTCAGTGACATTGAATCCGAGTCGCTTGGTACGTAGTAGTAGTAATAACCAGAGTAAAGTTCACGTACCTTGGATGCTATGGACTTGGTAGGAATCGTCGGCGACCACGTCGACCACGCTGCTCCGCTTCGACTTACAAGCAAGCGCGCCGCTGCCGCTTGTCGTTCCTTCAGACGCAGATTTGGAGACTGACCGAGAGTCGCCGATCGGCAGGATGGCTCCCGCAGCTCAATCCACCCGCCTGGCAGCTGAAGAATGGGAAGAACAAACAGATAGACAGAGTATCCAAAGCGCAGCAACTCACAACCCAACTCCGGAAAGCGACTTCCGGACTCGACAGCGCGTTTAAGAGGAACCAGTGCGACGTGATAAGCGCCGTCCTTCAATTTCAGATCGATCTCAACTGTCTGGATGACGCGGCGCGTCTTTGCCTGCGTGTTCTAGCTTCGGGCGTTGTTGGCGACGTGAAGATGTTTATCACCCAACTGATCAGCGCGGTCTGCAGAGTCCACAGTGACGAGTGTGTGGAGATTGACGAGTCGTTAGCTGTAGCAAAAGACTGCGTTTCCATTCGGGTACTCGGCGCTTCACATTGCGGCAGAGTAGCATCTGTTCCATCTGGTCGAGTTGCTGCTGGTTCATGCGCGCGCATCGATCCAATTGCTCAAGAAGCGGACAACCGCATGCGACCGATCGATTTGGTTGGCGAGCTGAGCGAACAGGAGCGAGCCGACGAGAGCGTCCAGCGCACTCTCTTCCTCTTGGACCAGTGCACCAAGTGCGCGAGTTGCAGCAGCGGTCGGCGGACATCCTCACGTCCAGTAAGGTGACGCCGCGAGAGCCGTAGGAGCGTTCTTACCGAAAATGGCTGCGGTTCAGATCATCTTGAGTCTCGGCGAGTCGAGCCTTGAGTCCTGCGAGCTACGGGAACTGTTGAAGAAGGCGTTTTCCAGGACGTGATCAGCAGCAAGCTCGTGTTCGACGATGAGGCCGAAGTCGGCTTCCAAATTGGACTCAACCGCTGCTTTGTGAGAAAGGGTACCGCACGGTCTCGGAGCTCGAGTTCTGGCGACTGCAGACGTATCAAGTCAACATGGAGAGCGTGCCGTGGGTGACGGAGATCAAAGTGAAACTCCAAGGGTTGCAGACTCAGGTTCATGCGCTCGATGCCAACGCGCGGACACTGAAAACCCACTTCGAGAGCCTGCGCCAGGCGCTGGTCAACAAGGAGGATCAAGAATAAAAGCGACGGAAAGTTCAACAGCTGGTGTCGATGGTCTCGCTTGGTCTGGTGCTTGTCGGTGGACCACTGATCCAGGACTTCGTGAACTTGGCAACATGGATTTTCCAGACCCCCTGCACTTGTTCAAAGCGACAATGGACGCCAGTGAGAAATACCCGGCGGAACTCTGGGGGGCTGACGGCGTGAAAATGGTGCTTCAGGCGTGTGTCGAAAAAGCCCTCGTGAATTCCGGGATCAGCCCTCTCGAGTTCACGACTGTGCTGGAAGACGCCGTGATATTCGAGCATCCAGAGTTCGGCAAGGAGGCCAAAGCGCGCGCGACCAATGATGCATCCAAGGAGGATGTACAAGTGCTGGCAGCAGCTCTGCAAAGCGATTCACTGTTGCAAGAAGGCGAGGCGAACCCACAAAGCCAAGATGCACTCTCCGCTGCTGCAAACTTTGATGGCCTGCAAGCTCAAGATGTTTCGTACCGCGCTGTACATCATCAGCCAAGCCAAACAGTCAAATAAGAAGAACGCGAGCTTACACTTGAAAACTTTGAAAACCAGCGACTCGACGAGTTTCCCTATCACTTTGCGGCTCTGGACTCTCAAGGCGACTTGGAAGGGTTCACGGAGCTGCTCAGCTTCGTCGAGCGAGAAGAAGGGTGCGATGTCAACCAGGCGCACAAAGTCATCGTGCGAAGGCGTGCAACCTCCGAGTACAAGCGACTGACGCTACCCCCACACACGCTCGCGTCGTACCTGGGGTATGTGGACGTTGTCAAGCACTTGGTCAACCGCCAAGACGTCAAAGTTCCAGATGAGGGAGAGCGGATCGTCGTCACGATGAGTCGAGCCAGGAAATCTGCGAAAGCGGTGCAAGTGGCGTGAGAGAGATGACGTTGTGGTCTGTGTGCATTTACATGCCTTGAGCAAGCGGCAAATGAATGTATGCGCTTTGTTGGTAGAGCTCAGGCGGGTCCAAAGTACAACTTATCTGCAGCAGCTTTGGAAGAGAGAGTGAGGACTTGTAGATTGTGTTGTATCATACTCCATCCCATCCCTTAGATGCCAGAACAGGAGGGACGGACGCATTTGGCGACATCATCAACAACAGCATCGGCGTGTGAGAGTCTCTAGTGTCAGGCACGAAATCGTTAGGCTTAGTGTACCATCAGTAAACTAAGCTATCATCCCAAGTCTGAGATGCAATGCTACGCTGCTCCTTGTTCTGAAGTAAGCAAGGGTACCAACATACGGACGTGTGGATTCTGAGCAACATCGCTCCCAATGCATGCTGTGAACGAGTTGAGGTCGCAAGGGCTATGGAATGAACCAGACCAACTCCTGAGGAACAAGCACTTGCTTTTCATTCGCGGACTTTGCGTGGCACGTGTGAGTGAGTTTGTATGCAGCGACTACATCCCGAACGGGGGGTTGGAGTCAATTCGTATGTTGTAGCCCTGCAACAATCCATCGTAATGTTAGAGGTTACATACTGCAGTTTGAGGCATGGCAAAGCTGAACATGAATGTTACAGCATCCAGCAGTGTATACCGGTTCTGCGCAATCCCATTTTTTGGTTTTGCTCCAAACTTTCCGTTTCAGCACAAACGTAAAGCTCATCAACTTTCTTTCGTATGCGTTTCAGTATGGCGCTCTCTCCCAAGAATCTCGCGCTGTGTCGTGATGTGTTTCTTCCGCCCTTTTTATGCGAAACCGCTTCCATCGTCAGTCACATCACACACAACTGGCCCCAAAAACAAAAACACAACACAAACCGCTTTCTCCCAGTAGCTCCATACAAAAACCCATACAAAAAACCCATACAACCAAAAGCTCCATTTTCGACACACGGCAATTCCAAATCACCACACAACACAACAGCACCACAAGCGAAAAGAAAAGGAAAGCGCGCGAGTGTACCAACATGGCGTCCATCGCGCGGCCTCGCTCAGTCGCCAAGACGACCGCGCATAATCCCCTCTATAAGCGCGCGATGCGTCCGCGCGCGATGCGTCCGCGCACGATGACACTAACGCTCACGCTCTCCGTCGCAGCAGCGCTCATGACAGCAGCCCCCTCGCAGGCGGTCGACACGAACGGCAGCTCGGCGGCGTCCAGTCCAGCAGCAGCGAACGCAGGCGACTCTACCAATAACAACAACGGCACGTCGACCAACAGCAGCGCCAGCAGCAACTCACCGCAGCAGCAGAACTGGATGCTGCTGGCCGTGATCAGCGTGGCCGTGCTCTTCGTGCTCGTGCTCGGCATGGTGTCATTCGTGCTGCTGCGGCGCCGCAAGAAGCTCAAGGAGACCGAGGAGCTCGAGTGCGAGATGACGACCAACGCCACCAAGGCCACGCAGTTCATCCACGGGAGCATCTCCACGCTCACGCGCGGCGAGAACGGCACGGGCACGAGCGGCAACACGAGCGGCTACCACCCGGAGTTCGAGTACCTGCCGAACGACATCCGCACGGACGAGGAGATGCAGCCGTTCCGTCTGCAGCAAAAGGAGGTCGTGCGTGGCCGCATGATTGCCAAGGGCGGCTACGGCGCGGTGTACAAGGCCAAGTTCCGCAACGAGACGGTCGTGGTCAAGCAGTTGTTGCCGGACAAGACGCGCAACAAGCAGATCCTCAAGAGCTTCATGGACGAGATCCGCATCTGCGCGGCGCTGGACCACCCCAAGGTCGTGCGCTTCATCGGCGTCACCTGGAGCTCGCTGCTCGACCTGAGCGTCGTGATGGAGTACATGGCGAACGGCGACCTGGGCTCGCTGCTCACCGAGCAGCTACAGCGCCAGGCGAGCGGGACGGTCAGCAGATACGACTATGGCTGGTTCCAGACCAGCGGCGGCAACGCCAAGTGCAAGAGCCTGATCGCGCTCGACGTCGCCGAGGCGCTCGTGTACCTGCATTCGTTCATCAGTCCGATCATTCACCGCGACCTCAAGTCGCGGAACGTGCTGCTGAGCCAGGACTGGGAGGCCAAGCTCACGGACTTTGGCGTGAGTCGCGAGCTCGACGAGGACCAGACGATGACGGGCGAGATCGGCACGGTGTCGTGGATTGCACCGGAGGTGCTGCGCGGCGAGCGGTACACAGAGAAGGCGGACATTTATTCGTTCGGTGTGATCATGACCGAGCTGGACACCTGTCGCCGGCCGTACTCGGACGGCATCCCGAACGAAGACAACGGCGGCGGCAGCAACCAGCACACGAACACGCGCATCGCCGTGCTCGTGAGCAACGGCTCGCTCAAGCCGTCGATCAACGACGACTGCCCGCCGAGCGTGCGGCGCTTGATCAACCAGTGCCTGGAGCTGGACCCAAAGAACCGTCCATCGGCCGTGCAGATCCACTTTGAGCTGCGCAACCTGGACATGGCGGAGGAGCAGCGCCGGGAGACCGCGACGATCAAGCGCTCGGGGTCCTCGGGACTGCGGCCCACGGGCTCGGGCTCCAGCGCACGGGTGTCGAGCAAATCCAAGAGCGGCAGCAGATAAGCGACAGGCGACAGGACCTACCAGACCAGGAGGGCATTTCATTCGAGTGAAGAGACGCGTGGAGATTGGACAAGCGACGAAGTAAGTGGTTTGCATATGAACACAGGAGGGAGTTGACGATGATGGTGTTGTTACGTGCGCATTTGTGACAAAAAAATCTATAATTTATCATTTTTCAGTTGTTCCATCTGGGCTGATTTTGTGCTGTGAGGGCTTGCAATCAGAGAAGACATGCAGCAGCAGCGCAGCTCAGGACGCATCCGGGAGGTCCAGTTTAGGGATGCGGCGGCACACTCTGGAGGAGCAAGAATCCCTCTCCTCACGCCATACAGGAATGATTTGGCGCAGCACGACAACCCCCAAGCAACCATTTCGATTCGCGCATGGAGAGATAACCCAAGTACAAGTCCACTCGCGATCCTCGCTGGCAGGCGATCGATCCGTTGGTGCCGCAGAAAACACACAGTAATGAAAATCGGTTGGAGGCTTTCTTGAGTTGAGTGAGCGAGAAAAAAAGAGAGAACTCACCCAAGTGAGTTCATTGGGTTTGTTCGACACAAACACACTGCGACTTGTGCAGGATTGGTCTCATTTAATGACGGTACGTTTGCTTTACAAACGTCGACTCGGAAGCATGTATGACTCATGTATTTCATTCATATTTTGTACTTTTTACTTCCATTCTGCTCAGCCCTCATATGGTATGTGCACGTAGTTCTGTGCATTTGTCAAGCAGCCTGGGACGCCGTGGCAGCTTTGAGCGCTCGGCTCATCGTCACCACGAGGAGTTCCCCACCAGCCCAGGCTTTGAAGTCGCTGCGCGCTCGCAAGTGCTTGACGATGTCCACGTACCCAAAGTACGAGGCAAACACGTACGGAGGCAGGTTCAGGCGCTTGTACCTGGCGAAGGAGGAGGTTGCTGGGTCCAGTCTCACGATAACGTCGTACGCCTGGTTGACATCGTACCCGTCTTGCTCGCCAAAGTCGATGAGTGCAAGGAACCTCGCCAAGCAGCCACCGGACTCCTGAACGGCAAAGTGGTACGGAAAAGCTTCCAGGTACTGGGCTTCAAAGTCCTGCGCTGTGAGAACACGGGCTTCTTCTTCACGGGGTTGCTGCTGGTGTTCGGGTTCATTGCGCTCGGCATATCTAGGCGAACTCTCTTTTCGTGGAGAAGTGGAGGTTTCCAGAGGCTGTTGCGCTCGGATGGCGACCACCAGCAGCTTCTCCTCGGATTTATTTGTCAACTGTGCCACTCTGTCGCCGCCGCTGGCAAGAAGCCCGGGGTATTCCAGAACCACGACCTCCTTCAGCAAAGTAATAAACCTCGACGATTGGATGTCGGAACGCTCCAAGATCGCTTCGATGCCAGTACGGAAAGCTGCTTGAGCACCGTTCGAGTCACAAAACCTCGCAACCGAGTCCATGTCCGCGAGATCCAGCGTAGCTGTCATCAAGCGTACGGGGTCAACCATATCCATCACGCCATTCAGTCTGACTGCCAGGACCGGACCTCCGACCCAGCGAAGCGCCAGCGCGACCAACGGAAGGAGCTTCTGACAGTGTTGTCTCTTCTTTTGCGGCTGGTCTTTGTCCAGGATGAGCGCCAGCCGCAACTTGTTGAACTGCGCTTTGAGAATCTGCGCGCTCGATTCTAGAAAAGAGTCCTGAGGCTGCATCGTTTGGACGGTTCTCGCGGTGTCGGGCACCCACGGCGCGATGTCCATGTTCAACTGAGAAGCTTTGAACCCCCACTCTTCGAATTCTGGCTTGGTGATGTACCCTTTTGCAAAGCATCGCTCGAGTCCGGTCTGGAAGTACTCCACTGCTTCGTTCTCGAACACGAGCTTGCTGTAGACGACATGCTGGAAAGCCGCCTTGGTCAGTTGCTGGAACTCGCTGGCTTCAAGGCTCGAAGCACCAAGAGCGATGATGACCTGCAGGTCTTGGACCGCAGTCATGAATAGGAAAAGCTCCTCCAACGCTGGGCGGGTCGCGCTTCCAGAACTCAGCGTCACCTCCGCGCGTTGCTGGAACTCTCGCGCCTTGGTGCACTGGTCCAGCAGAAAGAGGGCTCGGTGGACTTCGCCAGTCTTCGCCTCATGGTCACGGAGTGGACCGACCAAGTCGATTGGGTGTTTGTTCTCGTAGCACTCGCGAGCAGTTGGATCCAGTTGGCAATGCACCAGGAGAAGCTCGACCACTTGGAAGGCGTGCTGAGCAGCAGCGAGGTGCAGCGCAGAGAATCCTTTCGGATACCCAGGCATGTTTGCGAGCGCTTCTCCAACCGATGCCTTCTCTCTGGCATTAATGAAAGCTGCCTCGTCGCGGACCTTGAAGATCTCGAAGATGAGTTCGATCATCTGGTCCTTTATGTCCACAGCGCCGATCGCGCGCACGCAGATCCGTGCCGCTTGGTCGTGCAATTTTGCATCAATGCGAGACTGGATGAGCGCTCGGATGACGTTCGAATTGCCTTGGTCGAGGAGGGCATTGTTGAGTCCAAGGGTTTCTTCTTGCTCGTGTAATTCCAGCACGAATCTCTCCAGTTTGGTAAGCTTGCGCTCGACGGAATCGACCAAGTTGACTGTGGCTGCTGGCAAAGTCGTGGCGCTCATCAAATCCTGTACATGGTGGTCTATGAGCTTGATAATATCATACAGCGCGTCCTCAACAGCACGCGTTGCAACAACCTGGCGTGCCTCGAAGTTCGTTATGATGCCGTGGATCTGGAACAACCGCACGTCGATTCGACTCAATGGAGGACCACAGAACCACTGCTCCATCCAGGTCTCGCTCGTCAGAGGTGCAAGTCGAGCACGAAGTCTGCTGCAGACATCCTCAATGTCCAAACACCTTGCCTTCGCCTTGAAGGGTAGTGCGGCGCTTGTGGATTGTACTGCCTCGTGAGTGGAGATTGCCCAATCCCCTCGGTCTCCCTCAGCGTACAGCGCACGAATTTCACTATTAGGGGCCACGGCATCGTGCGAATCAACGAGTTCACCGCGTAGCATGCAGCTCAGCCCTCGAGAGAAGTTTGTGGTGATCTCGAGAAACCCGTCGGAACATTTCACGGAGTTCACGTGCTCGCCTGGGAACAGCAGCAGCTCGGCCTGCGTCTGCCACGGTGCATCTGCCTCCCCAGTCACCGGTCCTCGTACGACAACGCCCGTCGTCTCGTGCTTGTAGAGAAACTGGAATCCGCAGAGGTAGCCGAATCCACCGTTCGCCTCGTCGTTGACACCTTGGAACTCGCACCAGACTTGAAAAACAGCACAAGAGGGCATACACAAGTTTGGGGGGACATGGTTAGTATAAGTCCTCTCTCTCTCTCTCTCTCTCTCGTTCACATACCCAGCTCACACGGTCAAGACAGAGGCAAGTACGTACGTCGGATCTTGTGGACTCGGAATGTCGGATCGCAGGCTACTCCAGACATGCTCCCTCTCGAAGAAGACCGTGATCGGTCGCTCCCCGACGAGCCAACGCGGGCCGAGCGAAAGAGCTGGTCCCTACTGAGAGTAGATTGGGAGATTGGCGCACCCACTTGATTCTTCAAGCTCCTGTTCGGAGCATACTCTGGATGCTCCAGAATCACCGCGTCTCTTAGCACACTCGCGAAATCGAAAGGCTCAATGTCGGAGCGCCCCAAAATCTCCTTGATGCCCTCTCGAAACACCGCTTGCGCGTCATCGGAAGCGCAGAACTCGGCAATCGCATCCGGTCCCAAGAGCTCCAGCGTCGCTGAGAGCAAGTGCACGGGGTCAGCGAGGTCCATGACGCCGTTGATGATCACCTCGACCAGTGGACCACCGACCCAGCTCAACCCAAGTGTGAGGAGAGACACTATCTTCTGACGATACACCCGTTGCTGCTCCTGCTGCTCCTTGTCGACCAGCGCCTGACGCAGGCTCTCGAAGTGCGTCTTGAGGATGCGGGTGTTGGTCTCAAGGGTCACGACGCGAGACTGGATCGTCTGAAGCGCGGCTTTGATCTCCGTCACCCACGACGCGTTCTCCATGTTCACCTGGGTCGTCTGGATCTTCCAGTGCTCCAGCTCGAATTTCGTGAGGTAGCCTCGTAAGAAGCACTGGTCGAGTCCGCACGTGAAGTACGCTGCCGCGTCGTTACCGAATACGAGCTTGCGCGCGATCACGTGCTCAAACGCGCGGTTGAGCAGCTGCCGAAACGCTGTGAGCTCGAGACTTGTGACGCCCAGGCCAATGACGACCTGGAGATCCTGGACCGCCGTCATGCACGGGAGCAGATCGTCCAGCGCTCCTCGCGTCACAATCCCCGACTTGAGCAAGCCAGTCGTGCGCAGTCGAAACTCCTTCGCCTTGCCGCACTGGTCCAGAAGAAGCCAGATTCGGTGCACCTCCTCACTGTTGCTTTCGGCATCTGTGAGCGGACCGACCAGATCGAGCGGGAGTTTGTGTTCGTTGTGTTCTCGAACCAGTGGGTCCATTCGGCAGTGGACCAGAAGCAGCTCCACCAGGTTGAACAAGTGGCACTCGGTAGCCACATGAAGCGCCGTGCGTCCGTCGGATCGCAGATCAGGGACGATCCGGAGGGCTTCAGCGACCGACATGGCTTGCTGCGCGTGCGCAAAGTAGTTTTCGTGGCGTATCCCCCGAGCCTCGAAAACGATTTCCGCGACCTGAACCTTCAAGTCCATTGCAGAGAACGCCTGGAAGCAAAGCCGCGCCGCCTCATCGAGCTTGTTTGCCTCGATACGAGACTGGATGACCGCGCGGATGCCTTGGACGTTGTTGGTCCTGAGAGCAGCGTCGAATCCGATTGTGGCTTCTTGACAGAGCAACTCGTCGATTTCTCGCTCCAAGTCGGTCACTTTGACTTCGATCTCGTCGCTTGAACTAGTTCTCGCGAGGGGCCAGATCCGAGTGCGTGTCATCTTGCGAACATATGTGGTGAAGAGACTACACAGAGTGGCTAGTCTGAGTGCGATGCTGCCCGTTGGCACGAGCTTGCGCGTCTCGATGGCCGTCAGCTCTCCGTGGATAGTGAATAGCCGCGCTAGAGTTGGTGTGCACAGGTTTTCCACTTCCGGGCTTGGTCTCCTCTCCGTAAGCGCCTCCCAAGCGTGCTTGATGTCCCGGTACCTCACCATCGCAGCGTGTGGGAGCGTGTCACTTGTAGAGCGCACTCCATCTTGGATCCAAAGCATCCAGCGGTTGCGACCGCCTTCGCCAAACAAACTTCGGACCTCGTAGTCGCGCTTCGCGACGTAATTTGATTCCGCTACATCGCCGTGAATCAAACAGCGCAGTCCTCGACAGAAGTTCGTGCCGATCCTCAGAACCCCCTCGACGCACTTGACGGAGTTCACGTGCTCGCCTGGGAGCAGCAGAAGCTCTGCGAGTTTCAGCCCTTGCTTATCGGCGTCTCCCGTCACTGATTCACGCACCACTTGGCCCGTCGCCTCGTGTTTGTAGAGCAACTGGAGTCCACAGAGGTAGCCAAAGCCCTCGGTTGCCACCACATCGTCGTCGCCGTACTCGCGCCTCGGCTCGCACCACACTTGATGGCCACAAGAATAGCAAGGCTAGTCAGTACTACGGAACGTCTCATTGCCGAAGTCAGAATTGCTAGACGATAGCACGTACATCGTATCTTGTGGACTCGAAACGCGGGGTCCTCGACGGCCTCCGACATACTTTCCTCCCTATGAATAAGACTGGTTGAGTGGTTGGTGGGTTGTTAGGTGGTGGTCTCTCTCTCTGGCGATTCAAGGAATGAAAGGCCATCAAGGCGAGCGAGTGTGGTGGTGCCAGCGGCTGAGGAAGAAGAGAACTAACTCGAATCAATCTTTCCATGGGTGGCGGTTCAAATCGAGGAGCACACTACTTGTACCTAACGTGTACCCACCAGTTTTAAAAGGTAAAAAGACAAAATGCAAAAATAGGGGAACAGAAGTGAAAGATAGTCTTACGTAACCGTTTTGTCGTTTGAAAAATGTCAGTGCTTCTCGAAGGATTGAACACTCTGGAAGGCGATAAATAACCAAGAACAATGGGAAGAAAGCGAGTGAGTGGGTTCTGCTTGTAGAGCAGCGACGCGACGCTGAGCACGCAGCCGTTGCCGTCGCCGTCGCCGTCGCCGCGGATGGCCTTGTACCGGTCAAGAGGTCGAGTGAATGGTTTTTGTGCCCAGAACTTTTGTACCCATACGAATGGTCAGCAACTGCCATTTTTCGTCGCACCATGCGATTGAGTGGAGTCTGGATGTCAGACGAGGGGCCCGTTCGTTTTTGTAAGATCACCTTACCCTCCGACAAAACAAACACAAGCACTTGGTACGAACTAATACAGGTTATCCAGCAAGTGCGGATACATTTCTAGAGGTCACGGAGTTTGGATTTGGGCACACTTTGTACACAATGAACAGTTCATACCATTTACGTCCATATTCAATGCTACCTCGCTTTACAAGTCGATTTCTCGCAGCATCTGGGTTGCTTTGCTATTGCTAGCAGAGTCCACTGGATCTTCTTTTTTCTCTTTTTTTAGCATATCCGTCATTTTCTCTCCATGCTTTTATGGGCTGAATTGGTGGTGGGTATGGGCTCAGCGATTGCCCCCCCCCAAAATGCGTCGGTTCAGTTGCCATCGCTTAACTGTAAAAAGCAATGGCGTGATGAGTTTCGCAGTGAAGGAGCCCAGACGGATTTTGCACCGCCGCATTGCCTTCCCATTATTAAATCTGGACATTTTTTGCCTCCCGTTGATCATCCGTAGCTTCGCTCTCTCACAAAATGTGCCGCCGCAACCTCTCAAGAACTCTCAGATCTATTTTAAATGCTGCGATCCGTGTCTCCTCACTTGCTTTTACAAGTGAGCGATGGAGGTCGCTGTCTCCGCGCTCACTTATAAAAGTGTGTGGTTTGCCATGATCGCGGATCTGGAACGGAGTACCTTTGTTGTACAGCAACCAGCTCATATCGGCCAGCCGCCATTCTCCAACTCGCGCGATTGTCAAGAGGCGACAATCAGTGACGCCATGTTCAATCTGGTCGCGGAGACCAGCAGCAGCGAGGACGAAAGCAATGAACGACTACCGAAGAGGCTGAAAGCATGGAAGGAAGACGACTCCAAACATCCCCGTGTGTGGTTTGACAGGGAGCTCGCCAACGAGCTGTGGATGCCCGACGCGGCCGACCTACACGCACACCCAAGACCCTCCATCCGCGCACCGCCACAGTCTGAGTCTGTCGTGGCCGCCATGCTCACATCCTGGTTCGACGTCAGCAATTTCGTTGACGCGCCTCGCATTTCTTGGAGGGGTCTTGCTCCAGGAGAACCCAGGCAGATGGCGGACAGGTGCTTGGATGGATCAGTGACGAGTGAGCGAACGGAACCACCAGACAAGACGGTCAATAGCGCCATCAAGCTCTGGTTGTACCCGGACCGACAGCAACGCGCCAAGCTGGATCAGATGTTCGCCTCCAACCGCGCCATTTACAACAAGCTGGTGGCTTCCTCCAAGGACGACTGCAGATCGCAGCTGGTGCTGCGAGGACGCGAGGACGAGGCGAAAAAGATGACTCTGGGAGAGCTGAGTGCGCAATATAGACCCATCGCTCAAGCCAGAACCATGTGCGCCTTCTTTCGGAACAACAA